>JASAMX010024809.1:0-7500 GCA_030248175.1 Microlaimidae sp. YZB2_3
GGGTCCGCTTCGTTTTAGTCCCGCTTCGTTTTAGTCCCGGAAAAAAATCACTGCGAGCTTCGTTTCAGTCCTGCTTCGTTTTAGTCCCGCTTCGTTTTAGTCCCGCTTCGTTTTAGTCCTGCTTCGTTTTAGTCCCGCTTCGTTTGAGTTCCGCTTCGTTTTATTCCTGGCGGAAAATGCGTTTATAAACTAGTTCCTGCTACGTTGCTTCGTTTCAGTCCCGGAAAAAACGCTGCAAGCTTCATTTCAGTCTTGGCGAAAAATCCGCGCAAGTCATTTTGCCGCAATATTTTGTTTTATACAAAGACCTTTGTACTACAATTTTCTAAGTTTATTTGATTTATTTTGCATTGATTTAAGAATTTTAGAATTTTTTCATTTATTTAAACTTTTTTTAGTTTTTTTTACCCATTTAGTTTACTGTAATTAAAGGAACACTGTCACAAATCAAATTTCTATAACGCCCTAAATGGACTACTCTTTTAATACAAAACCTTAATCTTAATGTGACGTCAAAACTATTTTTAGTTTTTTGCCCCGTTTAGTTTATTGCAATTAAATAAGGACTGTCGCAAACCAAATTTCTATAATGCCCTGAATGGAGTACTCTTTTAATACAAAACTACTCTTTTAATCTTAATCTACTTCAAATTAAATATTTTAGTTTCTCCAGCCCAATTTAACAACATTCATAAATTTTAATTATATCGATTCAGTAACAAAGTTGTGTGATTCGAGCGTTACAGGAATTCGATTTGTGGTATTATTCCTTTTAAAACCAAACAATAAATTTGGAAATACTTTTATATTTTATTTTTTGGAAAGTTTTATATTAATTTTAGAAAATTCCTTTATTTTATATTTGAAAAATTTTTATTATTATCGCATCCAAATACACAAAAGAAAACAATAAATTCAGAATCTATAATATAAAACATAAAAACGTTAATAAAATATTTTTTTTATTTAATTTGCTTTTATGTCACTAATTTGTTGTTTTAACCAAAATTTTGTTTTACAATTAAATGTTTGTAAGAAATCATAAAAGGAATCACATATCAATAAAAAGGATCATATAAAAGCAAATAGAATAGTTTTTTTTAACATAAATGAATCTAATATACATAAGTTTGAAATCGCTCATTTAATGGTTGGAGCTGCGGTGATATCTTCGTCTTAAATGATCGGAGCTCCAGAGCATGATATTGGAGGTTCGGAACACATACATATATCATATATTTATGTATATAAAAGTGTGTTATTTCGTAATTTTTTACAATAACCGATGATCGAAATGAACGAAAATTTAAAATTCTTACAGTTTGTTTGATAGTAAGACAACCTCCCGGCTTTGGGGAAGGTTTACTCAGAAATGTAAGAAAAGTAAGGCCCGTGTATCCCTCAAACCCCAATTCGTAGTGTTTTTTATAAAACTGGAACTCTCAAATTTTAGTAAGAAATCCTGGGTATAACCAACAAAATTTTTAACAAACTAAATTTTATTTCCAAACTTTAGGGTTTCCAACGGCCCTAAAAACTACTTAAAATTGCTAATAAATTTTAAGTAATTTAGTTTTTCATGTGTTTTTGGATTTGCTTTGATCGATGAAACTCTGCATGAAACTACACTCTTTTAATAAACGTTCTGTTGTAAAAACTCAAAAAAATTTTCTATGAACAAATAAAAACAAGAAGCTTTTTATAATCTTTTTTTGGACAGATTAATTAAATTTAATTTAAAAGACTTCTTTTTGAACATACGCTAATTATTTATTACACACGTGTTACGTAATAAATAATATCCGGGGATTAAGAAAACAAAAACAACAGCTGGGTGTGCCTACTGAACTTTAGGCGACAAAATTGATTTTTTTAATTATGCAAATATTTTGCACAAAAAGACTGCACGCAGGAAAATGATACAAGTTGATGAATGTATTTTCCGCCAGGACTAAAACGAAGCGGGACTCAAACGAAGCGGGACTAAAACGAAGCGGGACTAAAATGAAGCGGGACTAAAACGAAGCGGGACTAAAACAAAGCGGGACTGAAACAAAGCTCGCAGTGATTTTTTTCCGGGACTCACACGAAGCGGGACTAAAAGGTAGCAGATTCCTAATTAAGATGAGCATTTTTAAACAAAAATCACCAAAAACTACAAACAAACAAACTTTCAAGCCGCATCAACAACGTAATACTAAACAATATCATGTTTGACAAAGGCGATTTAACAAAAAAAACAAGATGGCGTCGGCTGAAATTACGACGCAGGTCCCCCACCCGAGCACAAAGCTCTGAAATGTCCATTTCAAAATGATTACATCAAATAAAGCAATAGTTAATTGTTTGTTTTTTACCTTTTTTTAGTTGGTTAATTTCAACCAATTTACTTATTGGTTTTGCAACAATTTCAGAAAAAAACAAAATCAAGCGAATAATTTATTACAATCGTCATTGAAAAAATTTTTTTGGTTTTTCAACGTTTTAGAAGTATGTTATATTTTGTTGTTAGTGAGTAATATTTTTGAAATGCATTCTATAATTTATACAAAAATGACGCGGACTGGCGACAAAACTCAAAATTTGAAAGATCATATCTTCATAACGCGAAGTAGAATATATACGGGATATATATCAAACCATAGCTCAGACTTTTGGCTATTTTTAAAAAGGTTGGAAAAAATTGTTTTTCTATGACGTCATCACTACGGCTGATGTGGTGAAAAAAATCAGGTTCCAAAAAAAGTTTTTTATTAGTACGAGATAAGAAATGCCGCTTGGTATGCTGTTAAAACATACTTTTTCGAGTTTTTTCTGAAAATTTTAGCGAAATAAGCTCGCTCAAATTTTTTTATGATCCGTTGAAAGCGCGCGATTTTCGCGTTTTTCCAGGTTAATACACTGCAAAAAAGATAGCTTTTGTTTTGCTTCCTGCTCGACGTGTGTACGATTTTGATCACACTGTTATATATCAAATGTCCGCCGTTTTTTATTCCTTACTTTTGACCTTAAAAATTTTTTGGGGGGTTGACCCAACGCGGGCTACAAGGGGGCATATGACGTATGACGAACTTTGTTTTATCGTTCGTGTAAAAAAATCTAATATTAAGGTTACAATTATGGTTGAATTATATCTGGCTGACGCTATAAATTAGAACATGAGGGGACCAATTAAAATTGTGCGGTAATGACGTTTTTTTTTAAAAAAACAAATAAGAACGCTCAATTTTTTTTAATTCTGCCTTTTCACAAAATATACAAAAATTAACTAACCTTAGCCCTTAAAAATGTTGCACTTAGGTTACTAATTAAGTAATTTGATAAATAATTATTAAAATACAGTTTTTAATCTTTGTTATTAATCCGCTTTAGTGAAAAATTTTAAAGGTTTTTGTTGTTAAATAGTCGATTTAATACTTTAAATATCGCGGTCAGCTAGATTTTATTTGCCTATAGTTGTCAAAAATGACAAATTTAAAAATTGGAAGCATTCCAAGCCCGTATGCTGTCAGGAGCAAATCTTTATATTAAAAACTTTTCCAAAAACATAAGCCTTAAAAAGTTTCAGTTTTTTTCGAATTTCCAGGTTATTTTTTTAGAAGACATATTTTCAAAGTTAAAATCCTACTACAAAATTGCCAAAGATCGCAGCTAAAAAATGCTCTTTTTTCGGTTTTTTCTTACTTGCAAACATGTTTCTTCGTTTGTCAACACAAATACAAATTTCTAAAAACTATGTCTCCCAACTTTTGCCAATATACAAATGTAATTTTTTGAAGTAATGCTTTTTTGATGTAAAAACGTTTGAATCCGCGATCTGGTCTGAATTGCGTCATTTTAATTGCGGAAGAGCCAATAAAAATCATTAATTATGACGTAATGACAAAAATTTGCATAGCATATTTTTGAGTTTTAACAAAAATTTATTTTACGTTTTCATAGGGTTTTTTGGACCATTTTTTAATATTTTAAATCAAAATAATAGAAAAAAAAAATTAAAACTAATCTTCTGAAGTTTATTATTCTTGCAAAATTTTTAAATTTAGAGATTTGCTGTTGTCAGCATACGGGTTTTGAATGCTTCCAAATTTTAAATTCGTCATTTTTGACAGCTAATTGTAGCTTAATATTAGGTTTTTTTAAACAAACGATATATCAAAATTCGTCATATGTGATAAATTTTACGTTTTAAATGGTTCTGAAAAAAAATTTTGAAAAATACTTTAGGCATTTGTGTTTGGGCCCCCCTAGACCACGGGAGGTCAATCCCCCCTAAGAAAAATTTTAAGGTCAAAAGTAAGAATAAAAAACGGCGGACATTTTTTATATAACAATATGATTAAAATTGTACACACGTCGAGAAAGAAGCAAAACAAATCCTATTTTTTTTGCAGTGTATTAATTTGGCGAAAAATCGCGAAAACCGTGCGCATTTAACGCATCATAAAGAAAAATTGAGCAAGCCGCTTTCGCTCAAATTTTCAGAAAAAAATCGAAAAAATATGTTTTAACAGCATACCAAGCAATGTTTCTTATCTCATACTAATAAAAAAGTTTTATTTTTTTGGAACCAGGTTTTTTTCACCGCATAGAAAAAATTTTTCCTAACCTTTTTAAAAAATAGCCAAAAGTCTGAACTATGCTTAGATACTCTCTTAAAACAATTAGTAAAAAAACGTAATTAATCTGTTTAGTAGATTATATGTTACTAAGTACTTAATAGCAGTTAGTAAGTTTTTACTAATTTTTTCGTAAAATGACGAATTTTGCTATAAACATCTCGTTCACATGACAAAGTTCTCCTTGATCAAAGTAAATTACCTTTTTTTTTAAAAAATTATTTTTTGAAAAAGGAGAGTTAGATTGTTCGATTTTTTTTTGTATAAAAAAGCTAAATTGTTAATTTGTGGGCATACCCTGAAGTCCCAACAATATGCTTTACGACGTGCTCTTTTAAACCGCAATTGTTTGAAATTTAATCGATTTAGGATATTCAAAACTTTTATGAAAGGCGAAATAACAAAATTTTAATTGATTTATATATAAAAGGCAAGAGATTATTACAAATTATTTAGTAAATTAATCTATTAAATTGTTTACTAAAGTAGTGAATTTTTCATAAATTTACTTAACTATTCAAATTAGTAAAAAATCTACTAATTTTTTCACTGGTTCCTTTGCAAGGAATTAATTAGTAGTTTTGTTTGTAAAAAGTTACTAACTGTTTTAAGAGAGTATATGTCGTGCACATATTCTAACCTCCGTTATGGAGATATGACCTTTCAAATTTCGAGTTTTGTCGCCAGTCCGCATCATTTTTGTGTAGACTATAGATTGCAGTTAAAAATATTATTCACTAACAACAAAATAACATATTTCTAAAACGTTGAAAAGCAAAAATTTCTTTTCAATGACAATTGTAATAAATTATTCGCTTGATTTTGTTTTTTCTGAAATTGTTAGGAAACCAATAAGTAAATTGGTTGAAATTAACCAACTAAAAAATGGTACAAAACAAACAATTAACTATTGCTTCAATTGCTGTAATCAATTCGAAATGGACATTTCTGAGCTTTGTGCTCGTGTAGGGGGCCTGCGTCCTAATGTCAGCCGACGCCATTTTAGTTTTTTGTTAAATCGTCTTTGTCAGACACGATATTGTTTAGTTTTACGCTGTTGATGCGGCTTGAAAGTTTGTTTGTTTGTAGTTTCCGCTGATTTATGTTTAAAAACGCTCATCTTAATTAGATTAAGGCAACTATTTGCGGTGAGTGCTATATAAAAACCTTTTTTTTACATTTTGGATCGTCCTTTTAAAAAGTTCCAAATTAAATGCACTACCCTAACTAAAACGGTTTTATAATTGTATTTTTTGAAGAAAAAAAAAGATTTTGTAGAAATGGTACACGAGTACCCTGGAAAACATTTAAAAACGCTTTTTTTTTGATTTTATCCTGCACAAATAAGTATTTCAAAACATAATCAATTGTCTTCAAATTTGATTTTCTTTTGTTTTTGCGAACTCATTACACTCTAATTTAGTGTGAATGATTGTTTTTTTTCTAATCTATAAAAGGCAAACTTTTGCTATTTATTTAATAGTTATTAATAATAAACAATAGATAAAATTACCATGAAAGAATTTGATAATTTTCTTAGTTTCCTCAACATTTAGCGTTTTAACATAATAATATTTGCCACTTTCTGGAAAAGAGGAACTAAAGAAAATTTGGATAACGCGGGAATAATGCCGATGGACAGAAGGTAGGGCCAAAGATCAACTGTTCCTAGTAGGTTTGGCAATCCTAACACTTCCCCAATGGTCATGGAAGCGGCATGAAATATATACCGAAATACATTTGTACTGCCTCTAAACCAAAAAAAGCGAAAATTAAAGTATTGTGTATTGTGGATTGTATTTAGTATTGTGGATACCCAGTTATAAAGGCTGGTTCACACTACATTACTTAAGACGTATGACGTAGCACTTAAGACATAACACGTAAATTTTATCAGTTCACACTATCATACTTAAGACGTATGACGTACGATTTAAGACGTAAGAGGGATAGAACCGTGCTCTATCCTTATGTCAATTTTGACGTAAGCAAAGAAAAACAAACTGCGCAAATTTACTAACTGTGGATGATTAATCAATTTTTCTGTTGTATTTTCTTTAAATTTTTACATGTTACACTGTAAAAAAATTTAAACAGCTATTCAAGGCAATAAAATATGTCAAAAAAGTTTATTCAGGTCAAAAAGCTGATAAATCTCGCCCGATAAAGTTTTATGTCTATTTTGACCTGTTTTGACTTTATAATTTGAAGACAATTGAAAATTAACGTTCCCAAATACTTATTTGTGCAGGATAAAATCAAAAAAAAGCGTTTTTAAATGTTTTCCAGGAATACTTGTGTACCATTTCTACAAAATCTTTTTTTTTCTTCAAAAAATACAATTATAAAACCGTTTTAGTTAGGGTAGTGCATTTAATTTTGGCACTTTTCCAAATTGAGCATTTTTGATTTTGGACTATATCTTTGGTAATCCTGGACGGAATACGACGTTTGATAGCTCAAATGAGAGCTAATTATATGTAGATGATTGTCGTGAGCTTTTTATTTGTTATGTTATGATAATTTCATGTGAAATTGCGTGATTTACAAAAAATAAAATTGTTACTCGTTTTTAGAACATGGACATTTCATGATTATGCAATAAATTGGTTTACAAATTAACTGTCCTGGTAAAATTTAGTCTATTATCTGAATCTTTAGTCCCCGTGGTTCTACGTTGCGTCTGTGGTGAGCAATCATTATAAAATAAAATAGTGTAATTTCGGCACACATATTGCTGGAGGTAATAACGGGTTGAAATAAGTGGTCAGGTGTTAAATTGTAGTTGTAAATAGTTAAAAGACAACGTTGAAATGTGTAGGGGTCATAGCACTGCACTTAAACTCGATTAAGGGCGTCCTTTTAAAAAGTTCCAAAATTA
>JASAMX010024809.1:12500-14443 GCA_030248175.1 Microlaimidae sp. YZB2_3
CCAGAAAAAGACTTTGGGGAAGTCTATAGTAGATTTGCGACCCAAAATTTGAAACTTTGAAAGTTATTTCCAATGACTGCGCCCATAATATTAAATTTTTAGGAGTTTAATGCGCTGTGTGCTTGAACACAAACGAAACACAAAACAGCAAAAAAAGCACAGAAAAGGTAGAACTATTAGCGCATAACTTCTTTATTGTCCATAATAATTATAAATTAGCTTGTAGAAGGTAAAAATTGAAATATTAATGCGTGATAAAAATAAAGAAAACGGAGGAGATTGATTATTAAACGGCACGATCGCTTGTAAGCTTATAAAATCTTTAATTTGTGACGCTGTAATCTTAGGGAAAACAAGTTATTATCAAAAATATAATTTATTTGGATTTTTAAGTTATAGCTCCACGTGTGCGCAGCTTCTCAGTACTTTAAATGATTGGACCCTTGCCTTGCGCGATAGTAAAGTAGTGATTCTAGGACACGAGGGTACTGGACACGAGGGTACTGGACACGAGGGTACTGAGCTAAGAAAAAATAGGTTTGCCACAAATATGTAAATTTTTTAGACTAAATGAGCTGAGCTGAGCTGAATTAAATTTTAATCGTTTGAACGTGTAGACAATTAAACGTTGCATAAATTCGCTTGGTTTTTTATTTATAAATAACATTTTTTCTTGCTTAAATATAATACAAGTTAATAATAAAAAACTACGTAAATTGTTTAAAAAATATCATACTAGAACACGAAATTTTTAAAGGTTATTTTACACACAGTTTATACCATCGCTTTTTAATAAAAACAATGATAATGTTGAAGCTATCTCCGAATCTCTCGAGCTTCGAAACCCTGCCTTTAAAAAAACCAAAGAAGTAATATTAAACAATCATGACTGGAATGAGAACGCCAAAAAGTTATTTAATTACTGTTTTTTCTAAACCATATACTTGTACGAAAATACAAAGCGAATTGCAGTTTTTTTGATGTCATTTTTATATTTAGACTATTTTCATCGACTCTTGATTAAAATAATTGAGTTTTTTTAATAAAAACTTTCGAAAAAATAAATTCTGCAAAAATAGATTGTAGCAGTAGAAATGTAAAAAATAACTTGCCTTTTTTAAAAGGATTTCACTTAAACACATGTTGATCATTTAAGACAAGGGAAACAAAATGTGCTTTTAATAAAAAACATACAATTGTAAGATTTTCCATGTATGATATTTTATGCATTTCAATCTAAGTATAGAGTCGTGAGTAAAATATTCAAGCAACGGATCTTTGGGAGTCTTCGAAACCCATTGCACGGTAAACTTTATTTCCCTAAGCCTAAGCAAAACCCAAAAATTAAGCTAAACTTTATCATAATATTTCAAAAATAGTGTGCTTTTAAAAAATACCGAATAATTTACTGTTAAAAAAGGCAAGCAATTGTTTTTCGGAAAATATTTTACTAAAATGTTTTTGAAAGGTTAATAGCAAAATTATTTGCAATTATTTTTTCCGAAGGCATTATAAAGAATTTATTTTTTTGTACACTCCACGAAAAATAAACACAAAAATTTTTTGACAGCAGAATCAAAACATAACAACAACCTTAATGTTTATTATCTTTAGATTCGTCTCATAAATTCTCAGCATTTTTAAAGCTACCTATTATATAAAAACATGCAAGAAAGTGTAGACAAATTACACGAAAATGTTTTAATGTTATAAAATTATTATTTTTGTTTTATGTCTTCTCAAAAATTTTATTTTTATAATCCTACCTTTTATACTTCAGTCAAACAAACCATGATTTTTAAGTAAAACAAACTATTGTTATGCAATAAGTTTATCCCGATTTATGCGGGAAGGTTATGTTTTTTGCTCTTCAGTACCCTCGTGTCCAGTACCCTCGTGTCCCCCTCGCATAATAAATCGATTTTGCAGCGAGGTTGTGGTGA
>JASAMX010024812.1:0-10707 GCA_030248175.1 Microlaimidae sp. YZB2_3
GGGGGGGGGGCAAATCCTCCAATAAAACGGGGGGGCATTTCCAGACCGTGCACAGGTCTGATAAAGTATTGACCTGTGCTCGATTTGATTCCTCACTCTGGCTTTAAAAATCAGTATGTAGAATTTGTATTTTATATTAAGTTTCCTGATTGGACTTTTTAACCATAAGATCTTCAATCAAACCTGAGCACTCCTCCTGCGGTCTTATTGGGGGGGAGCAATTCCAAAATGGGGGGTATGGGCATACATGTGCAAGTTGGTCCGGAGTGGAGGGGGGTTAAACCCCAAATTAAGGGGGGGGGGGTTCCAATGTGAAGGCAGAATATCATGTTTTTGGAAAAATGAACATGGACATCTTTGTGGTGGACAACGTTCTTTTTACTAAAAGGAGGAATGACCTTTCTACTTGATCACAAAAAGGATTGGGCTAAATAAGATATCATTGCAAAGCTTGAATTTCAAGGAATGTCATAAAATGGTTGAATTTTTCAAAAAATAAATAACAAGGACATCTTTATGCTTGACAATGCATTTTCAACATAAGGGAGGACCCTTCTTCCCAACCACAAAACGGATTGGGCTAAATGAGATATCATTGCAAACATAGATGAACACGGTCAAAAAGCTAGGGGGGTGTTTACTCCGGGTAAATGAAATTTCAAAATCCTGGGGGGGGGGGGAAACCCCTCGGAGCCTTTCTTCCAGGGGTCGACCCGGGGTGGAAGATTTTGAAACCTAGAGGGGGGGTCAGGTGGGGTCCAATTTCCAAAACAAAATACTTTTAAACCATTAAATGTTTAATAATAGTTTTTTTTATAAGATAATACTATATTTTATTGTATAAAAAGCGATATTTAGGTACAAAAAGGGTGTAAAAACATGATTTTGTGTTAAAAAATCACGTTTTTGGAAGGAAATTTAGTATAAAAAAAAGTACTTAAAATTTTCTCAAAAGGGGAGGGGGGGGGGTCAAATTTCAAAATCTAGAGGGGGTCAGGGGTAAAAAATTCGAAAATTTGGGGGGAGGGGGGGCCCTGGATTTTTTTAGGGGGGCCCAAAATTTCAAGGCTAGGGGGGTGGACCCCACCCTACCCCCCCTTGCTCATCTATGATTGCAAAGCTTACAGTCTGGAGAATGTAATAAATGACAGACCTCTGCACGGTTTGGAAATGCCCCCTTGTTTTATTGGAGGATTTGCCCCCCCCCCGTTTTATTGCTCCCCTCACCAAAAAGTGAAAAAGTACCATAAAATTATGACGCCATTTTTGACATTTGATGACGCCATCATCGCAATTTTTTTGCAGTTTTTAGCCTATTTCAATGTATTTTAAGCCATTTCAAACCTATTTTTACCTTATTTTCACTTTTTTTGTTCCTTTTTTCTCTTTTCCCTTCTTTTTTCATAACGCAGGCGGTGGCGCTTTGCGCCCCTTCTGTGACACATTTTATTTTTCTCCCCCCCAAATGAAATCCTGGCTATGTCACTGCCCCTTATGGCCGTGTATACAGCACCTTCCAAAAAATCCCCCCTCAATTGAAATTCTGGCTACGGCCATGGTCATAATTTAATTTTAGGGTACTTTTTAATTTTTTGGCAGGGGGGAGCAATCCTCTAATAAAGTGGGGGAGGGGCATTTCCAGACCGTGCACAGGTCTGGATCTTCACTTCAAACCTGTGCATGGTCTGGAAATGTCTGGCAGTTTTATTGGTAGCTGTGCCCCTCCCTTCATTTTATTGCCCCCCTGCCCAAAAATCCAAAAGTGCCAAAAAATTATGGTACCATTTTGACCTATTATCAGAGCTGAGCATTGCCCCCATGGGGTTTAATTAGGGGGGCAATTCCAAAATGAAGGAGGACACAGAGGGGTCAATTTTTTTGAAATGAGGGGGGGGGGCAATAAAAGGGGAGAGGCAAGCCGGGTTGAAAGAGAAAAAAGAAAAAAAAAGAAGAAAAAAAGAAAAAAAATGGACAAAAAAGTGAAATTTCAGTAAAAATCGGTTTAAAATGGCTTAAAATGCATTAAAATAGTCTAAAAACTGCAAAAAATTTTGAGATGATGGCATCATAATAGGTCAAATATGGCGCTATAATTTTTGATAATTTTTTATTTTTGGACATGGGGATAACATGGGGGCTATCCTCTAATAAAACGAGAGGGGTTTTTCCAGACCGTGCACAAGTCTGTATTATAAAACATTTTTGCAAAGTTTTTAGCCTAATTTAATGCATTTTAAGTCTTTTTAGACCTGTTTTTACCTAAATATTGTTTGTTTTTTTTTCTTTTCTCTTTTTTTCTTTTTCTCTTCTTCTTGCCCCCTCCCATTTAAAAAAAGGGCACTCTTTGGGTTCCCTCCATTTTAGAATTGCTCCCCCTAATCAAAACCCTGGAGGCGAGGAGGAGTGGGCAGGGCCTGGATCTTAGCTCCTTGGCATATTAGATTCTATTTCAATCTGCTGGGGATTAAGCTTTGACCTCTATAAAGAGGTTCTGATCCTGAGCCTCTTCACCCTGCATCAGTAATTTCTTGGGTATGCCTTAGGGCGCACTGATTAGAAGCCAAGGAAATCCATGAACTGCAGTTATTTTATAGGTCTACAGACCTGTTAAAAGTCTGGAAATGCCCCCTCCCTCCCTGGAATATTAGTTGCTGTGTGCATAGGTGGGCAGGGGGTTAGGGGGTGTATACCCCCAAAAATACTGATTATACATAGCCAACAACACTCCCCCTACCTGGACACCCCCCCCTAAAATTTGGGGGTCCCAATACTAAAAACGCTAAAAATGGGGGTATTTGAGGTATACCCCAAAAATTTTGTGACACCCCTCCCAAATTTTGGGGGTCGGGTTGGTATACCCCTAAAATTTTGGGGGCTGGCCACCTATGGCTGTGTGTGCCTTCGTTTTATTGCCCCCCCCGTCCAAAAATGATTAAGTACCCAGAAATTATTTACTAACTATGACGCCATCATCGCGAAATTTTTGCAGTTTTTATCCTATTTCAACGCGTTTTAAGCCATTTTAGACCTATTTTTACTTAAATTTTGTGTTTTTTTGTCCTTTTTTTTCTTTTTTCCCTTGCTTGCCCTGACTCCCGTTTTATTGCCCCTGCATTAAAAAAAATTCCCCCCATGCCCCCCATTTAGGAATGACCCTCCCAGGCAGAGATTTACTGGTGTGAAGTAGAACAACATTTAGTCATGTGCTAAAAAATTTATATGCAGTATGTCAAGAAACTTCAATGGAAAATCTTATCAAATGTACACCATAAAATGAACTAAATAATTGTACCAAATAAACTTTTCAATTCAACTAATATGAGTAATATGGGAAAAATTATCATCAGTTGCACCAATCAAAAGAATAATGTTGTTTTAAAAACCAAACTCAAACCTGTGCACTCCCCCCAGGGTTTTTTTAGGGAGGGGTGCAATTCCAAAACGGGGGGCAACTTTGAAACGGGGAGGGGGCAATAAATGGGGGCAAGCATGAGAGAAAGAGAAAAAAAGGGCAAAAAGGGACGAAAAAAGCGAAAATAAGGTTTTAAATAAGGTCTCCCTTCTCAAGAAAATTTTAAGTACTTTTTTTATACTAAATTTTCTTCCAAAAACGTGAAATTTTAACACAAATTCATGTTTTTACACCTTTTTTATACCAAAATATCGCTTTTTATTCAATAAAATGTAGTATTATCTTATAAACAAACTATTATTAAACATTTAATGGTTTAAAATTATTTTGTTTTGGAAATTGGAGCCCACCTGACCCCCCTCTAGGTTTCAAAATCTTCCATTCTTGGTTGACCCCCTCTAGAAAGCTAGGGGGAGTTCGACCCCCCCTAGGACCCCCCCTGAAATATCACTTACTCGTGGTAAACACCCTCCCCTAGTTTTTTGACTGTGTTCATCTATGGACACCCCCCTCAATTTTGGAGGTCCGGTATACCCCCCTCAAAATCCGAGAGGCTGCCCACCTATGCCCCCTTAAAGTGTCTACAGAATATATTCTTAAAAATACTCTCTCAGATGAAAATCTAGGTAACCATATAATAAGCAAAATATCATATTTTTGACTGTAAGAGCAAGAGGTTAACAAAACGACCCATACATGGGCAAGTTGGTCCAGAGTAGGGCGGGGGGGGGGGTTAAACCCCAAATTAGGGGGGAGGGGGGTTAAAATCCGAGAAACGCAAAATACCCATATCGTTTTTTTCTGGAGTGCGTTTTACCCATATCGTTTTTTTATTTCGAAGGAAAAATAGGTAAAAAACGCTAATTTTAGGTCAAAAAGCCCTTTTTATTGCATTTTTGAGCTTTTTATTGCTTAAAACATTCATGTTGAAAACTTAAGTTTGGAGGCAGTTAGAAGTCATTTTAAAGACATTTTTATCTTCATTTTTCCAAAATTGGGGGGGTTAACCTTTTCTCCCCCACCCACTTCTGAGTGGGGAGGGGGTTAAAACCCCCTTCTCAGAATTTGGGGGGGGGGGAGTTAACCATACATGGGCAAGTTGGTCCGGAGTGGGGGGTTAAACCCCAAATTAGGGGGGGGGGTTAAAATCCGAGAAACGCAAAATACCCATATCGTTTTTTTTTCTGGAGTGCATTTTACCCATATTGTTTTTCGATTTTGAAGGAAAAATAGGTAAAAAACGCTAATTTTAGGTCAAAAAGCCCTTTTTATTGCATTTTTGAGCTTTTTATTGCTTAAAACATTCATGTTGAAAACTTAAGTTTGGAGGCAGTTAGAAGTCATTTTAAAGACATTTTTATCTTCATTTTTCCGAAATTGGGGGGGTTAACCTTTTCTCCCCCCACCCACTTCTGAGTGGGGAGGGGGTTAAAACCCCCTTCTCAGAATTTGGGGGAGAGGAGTTAACCATACATGGGCAAGTTGGTCCGGAGTGGGGGGGGGTTAAAATCCGAGAAACGCAAAATACCCATATCGTTTTTTTTTTCTGGAGTGCATTTTACCCATATCGTTTTTCGATTTTGAAGGAAAAATAGGTTAAAAACACGAATTTTAGGTCAAAAAGCCCTTTTTATTGCATTTTGGAGCTTTTTATTGCTTAAAACGTTCATTTTGACCTCAAAACTTAAGTTTGGAGGCAGTTAGAAGTCATTTTAAAGACATTTTTTTTCTTCATTTTTCCAAAATTGGGGGGGGGGTTAACTTTTTCTCCCCACCACTTCTGAGTGGGGGGGGGTTAAACCCCACTTCTCAGAATTTGGGGGGGGGGGTTAACCCCTCCAACTCCCCCCCCCCGTGCCCATGTATGGAGTTAACCCCCCCAACCCCCCCCCCCCCCGTGCCCATGTATGAAACCATTTGAATATGTGAAATATCTCAAAAAAAAACTGTTGTTGTTTTTTTAGATGACACAAATAATATAAAAGAAATGGAAGATGAAGAAAAAGGAAACACTGAAAGTATTGAGAAGCCAAATTTATCTTTAGAGATTTTACCTAGTTGGAATTTCGCTGGTAAAATATGATTTAATTAAAAATATATAATTTTCTAAGGTGCAGGTGCAATATTGACGGGGAGGTTATAACTCATAACTTTAGGTGAGAGCATGGGCGTAGCCAGAGGGATCTACCCCCCATTTTGGTTGGCAAAGGGAAAAATTTGGGGTTAGTTAGACCCCCGTTTTAAAATTTTCTTACGCTTCGCTCCGTTCAGCGCTAGACTAAATTGTGTTACTTTGTTTTGTAATCTTGGTATGACCATGCTGGATGACCATGCCATTCTTAATGTTTTAATTGGTATTGTAAGGCCCTTGTTTATCCTCAATTCTTTCCTCATAAATAAATATAATAAATAATTAAAAGTTCATAAAATAACCTTTGTAAATATTACTAAAGTTTAAAATCCTCCCACTTAAACATTCCTAGCCATCTGGCATATCAGCCGACTTGGCTCATGTGCCAAGCGGCTGGGGTATTTAAGCGTAGAGATCGGAGGAGAAGTTATTATTTACTTGGATCATAGTCGCTAGTAACTTCTCTTCCGACTTTACTTTGAGATTAACTTTAAGTAGAATTTCCCCCCATTAAAGTTCTAACTGGCCCTCGGAATCCCTTCTCTCTGGGAAACTGTTAAAGACTTAAGGCCATATATTTACTGAATAAATTGGATCTTTGTCTTTATTAAAGAACTTTCATTAAAAACACTTGTAGCAGAAAACTCTTTTGGATCCACGCCTAGACTGCTACATTTGGCGATGCTCAGAGTGACTCAATTTCACCTGCCAGAACGCCAATACAAACTATCCACACCGCCTGCCTTCCTTAGGGGATCCAGCCTACCGATCAGTCAGAAGCTGTCTTGGCGGCAAGTGCAACGCCCTCCAGACAGTCAGTCTTATCCATATAGGAATCCCTTCTAGAGAGCCAGGGCCTACAAGCGGCTAGGAGGAGACCAGTTCCTCAGTCACAAAAATTTGAAGAGGATCCTTCCCTTCTAGAGAACCAGGGCTACTTTTAGCGGCTAGAAGGAGATAACAACGACGCAGAAACCAGGGTTTTTGATTGACTAGCATCAAACACAAACTTCCTAGATCCCAGGGCTCATCAGAGCGGCTAGGAAGCCACTAGCAGTTAATAGCTACCGCCACGCCAACGCCAGGTTCCAGATGCCAGTTCCTGCGTTCCAGAAGTTCCAGAGTTCCAGACGCCGGTTCCTGCGTTCCAGAAGTTCCAGACGCCAGTTCCTGCATTCAAGAAGTTCCAGACGCCGGTTCCTGCGTTCCAGAGTTCCAGACTCCGGTTCTTGCGTTTCAGAGTTCCAGACGCTGGTTCCTGCATTCCAGAAGTTCCAGACGCCGGTTCCTGCATTCCAGAAGTTCCAGACGCCAGTTCCAGCGTTCCAGATTTCCAGACGCCGGTTCCTGCGTTCCAGAGTTCCAGACGCCAGTTCTGGCATTCCAGAGTTCCAGACGCCGGTTCCAGCGTTCCAGAAGTTCCAGACGCCAGTTCCTGCGTTCCAGACGCCAGTTCCTGCATTCAAGAAGTTCCAGACGCCGGTTCCTGCGTTCCAGAAGTTCCAGACGCCGGTTCTTGCGTTTCAGAGTTCCAGACGCTGGTTCCTGCATTCCAGAAGTTCCAGACGCCGGTTCCTGCGTTCTGAAAGTTCCAGACGCCAGTTCCAGCATTCCAGATTTCCAGACGCCGGTTCCTGCGTTCCAGAGTTTCAGATGCCGGTTCCTGCCAGAGTTCCAGATGCCGGTTCCAGCGTTCCAGAAGTTCCAGACGCCGGTTCCTGCGTTCCAGAGTTCCAGACGCTGGTTCCTGCATTCCAGACGCCGGTTCCTGCGTTCCAGATGCCGGTTCCTGCGTTCCAGATGCTGGTTCCAGCATTTCAGAAGTTCCAGACGTCGGTTCCAGCGTTTGGAACATCTGGAACGCAGAACTTACATGGAACGCAGGAACCAGGCGTCTGGATGCAGAAGCCCAGCGTCTGGAACTCTGGAACACAGGAAGCCCAGCAGTCTGGAACTTCTGGAACGCTGGAACCGACGTCTGGAACTCTGGATGCAGAAGTTACAGTCTGAAACTGTGGAACGCAGGACCGGCGCGTTATGGAAATTGAGGTCGAAACGCTGGAACTAGCGCGTCTGGAGAACTTCTGGAACGCAGGAACGGCATCTGGAACTTCTGGAATGCCAGAAAACGTTCAGCCTGGAACTCTGAAACGCAAGAACCAGCGTGCTGGAACTTCTGGAACGCAGGAACCGGCGTCTGTTGAATGCCGGGAAACTGGAACACGTGGAAACTTCTCAAACTTAAAACCGGCGTGTGCAAACTTCTGAAGCAGGAACTGGCGTCCGTGTTCTGGAACGCAGGAAACCGGCGTCTGGAACGCGGGACTTGGCGTCTGAAACTCTGGAATGCAGGAACCGGCGTCTGGAACTTCTGGAATGCAGGAACCAGCGTCTAGAACTCTGAAACGCAAGAACTCAGGAATCTGGAACTCTGGAACGCAGGAACCGGCGTCTGGAACTCTCTTGAATGCAAGGGGTTTGGCGTCTGGAACTTCTTGGAACGCAGGAACCGGCATCTGGAACTCTGGAACTTTTGGAACGCAGGAACTGGCATCTCGAAACCTGGCGTTGGCATCGCAGTAGCTGTTAACTGCTAGTGGCTTCCTCGCGCTCTGATGAGCCCCTAGGATCTGCAGAAAGTTTGTGTTTGGTGTAGTCAATGGGAATTTCTGCGTCGTCGTTGTTATCTCCTTCCTCACCGCTAAAAGTCCCACCCAAAAATTTCTCAAAGGAAGGATCCTCTTCAAATTTTGTGACTCATTCTGCCTAGGCCGCTTGTAGGGCCTAGGCTCTCTAGAAGGGATTATATGGGGTTTGACTGTCTGGAGGGCATTGCACTTGCCGCCAAGCGGCTTCTGACTGATCGTAGGCTGGATCCCGTAAAAGGCAGTATCCTGTATTGGCGTTCTGGCACAGGTGGAAATCATCACTCTGAGCATCGCCAAACTGGATCCAAAAGAGTTTTCTGCTACAAGTGTTTTAATGAAAGTTCTTTAATAAAGACAAAGATATCTTATTCCATAATATATGGCCTTAACAAGTCTTTAACAGTTTTCCAGAGAAAAGGACAAAAAGGCCAGTTAGAACTTTAATGGGGGGGGAAATTGTACTTAAACGGGTGTCGAATCGGAAGAAGGGTACCTTAGGCGAGTATGATCCAGAGTGAATCATAGCTTCTCCCTCCGATCTCTACACTTGATCATCCCCAGCCGCTTGGCACATGGGCCGAGTCTCGGCTGATATGCCAGATGGCTGGGGAATGTTTAAGTGGGAGGATTTTAAACTTGGTGATATTTACAAAGGTTATTTTATGAACTTTTTAATTATTTACTATATTTATTTATGAGGAAAGAATTGAGAGAACGAGGCCTTACAATTGCAAATTAGAAAACATTAAGAATGGCGTGGTCATCCCCGCATCGTCGTACCAAATTACAAAACAAAGTAACACAATTTAAGTATAGCACTGAACGAGCGAACGAGAATTTTTAAAACGGGGGGTCTAACTAACCCCAAATTTTTCCCTTTTGCAAAATGGGGGTACAAGTGCCCTCTGCGTACCCATCTAGCTAAAAGTATACAGATTAAGCCTCCCCACAGGCCTCACCTTTAGAAAATTATATATTTTAATTAAAATCATATTTTTTACCACGGGAAATTCCCCAAAATTAGGTAAAATCTCTAAAGATAAATTTGGCTTCTCAATACTTTCAGTGTTTCCTTTCTTCATCTTAGTTATTTATATTATTTGTGTCATCTAGAACATTTTTTGATTATTTCATATTCAAATGGTTATGCGTGGGCACGGGGAGGGGGGTTGGGGTTGGTACATGGCACGGGGGGGGGGAGTTGGAGGTCACTCCCCCCCCCGTAGAGACCCCCCCCCGCGGCGTCGAGGTGGGGAGAAAAACATTTGGAAAAATGAAGAAAAAATGTCTTTAAAATGACTTCTAACTGCCTCCGAACTTAAGATTTGAGGTCAAAATGAACGTTTTAAGCAATAAAAAAGCTCCAAAATGCAATAAAAAGGGCTTTTTGACCTAAAATTAATATTTTTAACCTATATTTCCTTCAAAATCGAAAAAACGATATGGGTAAAATGGGCTCCAGAAAAAAAAAAAAATATGGGAAAAAAAAGTTACCCGGATTTTAAGCCCCCCCCAGCTCAGAGACCGCGCTGCCCATGTATGGTTAATTTCCTCTCCCCCGGATTCTGCGAAAGGGGGGGGGGGGCCCCTGCCCCACTGGGAGGTGGGTGGGGGCGGGAATTTCCGCTCCCCGAACTCGGAAAAATGAAGATAAAAATGTCTTTAAAATGACTTCTAACTGAATGCAAACTTTTTTTTTCAACATGAATGATTTAAGCAATAAAAAGTTTAAAAGAAAAAATAAAAAGGGCTTTTTGACCTAAAATTAGCGTTTTTTACCTATATTTCCTTCAAAATCGAAAAACAATATAAGTCAAAAAATGCACTGCCAGAAAAAAAAAAAATATAGGTATTTTGCGTTTCTGGGAAGTTAACCCCCCCCTAATTTCGGGTTTTTAACCCCCCACTGGGACCAACTTGCCCAGTGTATGGTTAACTCCCCCGAATTCTGAGAGAGGTTCTCCCCGGCTCGGAAGATCTTATCAGAAAGGTTAGGACCCCGATTTGGAAAAATGGAGATCAAAAATGTCTTTAAAACGACTTCTGACTGACTCCGAACTTAAGTTTCAACTGAATGTAAGCAATCAAAAAGCTCGAAAATGCAATAAAAAGGGCTTTTTGAGCCTAAAATTAGCGTTTTTTACCTATTTTTCCTTTACAAAATAGAAAAAAAAACGACTCCTGGGTAAAACGCACTCCAGAAAAAAACGATATTTTGCCGTTTTTTCTCGGATTTTAACCCCCCTCCCTAATTTGGAGTTTAACCCCCCCCCGCCCTCCTCTGGACCAATTTTGCCCATATGGGTGGGTTTTGTTAACCTCTTATTCAAAAAATATTTGCTTATTATATGGTTACCTAGATTTTCAGTCTGAGGAAATTAATACCTGAGGGTTCAGGGGGGCGTGGCCTCTCGGCGTGCTACCGGACCTCCGAAATTGAGAGATATCCCGTGATGAACACAGTCAAAAAAACTAGGGGAGGGTTTTGCCCTGCGGGTGAGTAATATTTCAGGAGG
>JASAMX010024813.1:0-27207 GCA_030248175.1 Microlaimidae sp. YZB2_3
ATGTCGTCCAACTTTCCAACTTTAAGAAATATTCACTCGTAAGAAATAGCCATTGATGGTTTTGAGAAAGCTTAAAAACTGCATAAACTGTAATAAATTTTTTTTTATTATATCAAGATTGGAAAAAACCCATTGGCCCTGAACCTACTTAATCAAATTTGATAAACCAATTAGTTACATTATAAATTTTAACATAAAATGAAAAGAAAAAATAAATAGTTTCAAACTATTTCTTTTTTTCCAATAGGCTTAAATTCTATACTAATTTTGGGTTTATCCATTCTTAAAAGTGGGTCCGCAGTACATACACGTGTGTAAAATTCTGTTATGTTAGTGTGTCAGAAATAAAGGAGAGTTATAAAATAAGTTGCAAAGTTTGCACGTCATTAAGTAAGGTATTAAGGCTTGAGATTAGAAAGGTTCTATACTTCTGTAGCGTCCATTTTTTGTCAAAAATCTAAAATAGCAAGTTGTTTTGCATTCGTTCTTTTAAAAAACTCGTTGGAATTCACATTTGGTGGGCGATTCATAGTCAATTCATACACCACATAGACACGAGTCGGTTGAAATGGAAATTAAATACAGCATCGTTCACCAAATCCGATGTCCAAAAGTACAAGACATAATCATTCCCTATTGACTCTTAAGTCTATATAGGCCTCACAGTTTTGAAATATCAACACAACGATAGTTATCACACTACGACTCCTAAAGCTACAGATTGAAATCATAGTATTTTGCAGACCCTATTTTTTGTTGGCAGAATATATTACCAAAACTTTTTGCCAATATGTATTTTTTGTACAAATTAAAAAACAACTTAAAAAGTAATCATGTTATGTACATATTTAGTCATCTTAAATGTACACCATAAATAGACCCATAAATATAATGCTACAGCGTCCGCGTCCGTTTCACTGTAACAGAAGGAGCTTCAGAGTTCCGAACTTTACATATGATCTAAAAATCATTTAAAAATTAATTTAAAAATTATTTTGATTTTTTAGAACTATTTTTTATGTTTTTCATAAAGTTTTTTAAAACAAGTGTTAACAAAAAGTGTGATTTTTTTGTTATGATTAAATTTATAAAATTGAAGTTACTTGAAGTTACTATAATAAAACTCACAAAAAACCATGCACTATAAGCTTAAGTTTCCCTCGGCAACATAAAAGTGCCGTACAGAATGAAACTTTTTCTCTTAAATTTAATAGTTTTTATTGTAAAAACCATATCCCTTCCCCAATAGCCCACAAAATTTTTTCGTCAAAATATCTTTAGCAGTTTTGGAGATATGATCTTTCATGGTGTTTTTTCGGAAAGTTAAAAATTACTGAATAGTTGATAACAATTTAAAAGACGCATAATCCACATAAAAAAACAGCATTTTTCTGTTTTTGATGCCTTGATTGTTTAAGGCATCTCTACTTGAAGAACAGAATCACCAAAAAAAAACTTTTTTAGAAGGTCATCGCTAATGGTCGTCCCCTAAACCGCTGATAAAAAAATTTTTGTGAGCTATGCAGACAAAATTATAAGGTATTCACAAAAAATCATCCAAATCAAAGACAAAAAATTTGACTCGATACAGCACCTTTAAGCTAAACTTTAAAATTTAGCTAAATTTTATAATGATAAACTCTTTAATTTAGTTATGTGTTATTCTAATGCTTTTTAATCATGTTAATATTGTTTATTTTTTTGATGCTTAATTACATAAGTTGTCTTTGGTTAAAACATTTTTTTGTATTTTTGGTTTTAAAGTCTAAAATTTAACCGGCAATAATTTTAATGTCTAAAAAAATGTAGCTGTAGTTTTTTTTTTATCTGAACGCTGTTTTACAAAACTGGTTAAGTTGAAATTTCAAAACAATTACTGAAAGATGATTTAATTTAAATGAAACGACTCTAATAACCAATTATCAATTTAGTTTGTATTTTAACAAATACGACCAAAATTATAAAATATAAGTTTATTCCATTCAAACAAGCTATGTTATCAAGAAAAAACTCGAAAAATCAAAACGCTAAGTGTAGTTTTAAACAATGTGCAAACTTTGCACGTTAAAATAATGGACCTGTCCTTGGAGTAAGTACAATGATTGTAAACAACCGATATTGTTACCGAAAATGTAAAATAACATATCTACATTTATTTTTAGTTTTATATATTTTAGAAAGACAAGCTAATATTGAGATACAGTTTGAAGCAAGATGGTGCCAAGCAAGAAATGGAATTGGAGGTCCCACTTACAGCCTAGTGAACAAAAATTGACTACTTTTTATAAGCCTTCGCGTTTTTGTCTACTAATAAACAATTAGCTCATAATAAATTTACTTGTAAAATATAAAAACCACAAGCCACACGAACTGTTCTTTTTTATAACACTACAAAGGAATCAAAAGTTGAAAGAAGCTGCTTTGACAATGACTAGCTACGTTTTTTATTTACCGTAAAGTCTTATAATATGCCTATTTTAGTTAAATTCATTGAATTACAATAAAAGTTAAAATCGTTCAGGCTGAAATTAAAGGCGTAATGCTCGCCGTCAGGAAAAAATAAACAGGAAAAGCGCGAGAACAAAAATAATAAAAAAAGTAGTCAGGGATGATGTAACCAATTATTATTAAGGTGCGCATCTTTAAATAGTCAGGTGTTTTTCTCTAGGTGATATTTTTTCGGAAAACGAGTGGTTACTTTACCACCTAGTTATTCACCCTTATAGAATTCGTCTTTAGTTTTAGTGTTAGTCTGTAAATTCTGTGTAATAATTCAGTAATTTTTAATGAAGTTAAGCTGGCAGTAAATTTTGGTATTTCAGATCATGCGTAATATGCAGTGAAATCAACTTACATTTGTTTGATGAAAGAAGTTTTTGGTACCGGACTTTAAAAATATTGATTATAATAGCATTGCATTATTTTTTGCTGCTCAAAACTGGGATTTAAACTTTAAATATTTTAATTCAAATTTTTGAATTCATCAAATTCAGAATTCAGATATTTGAATTCATATTTAAATATTTTGACACTTCATCCAATAAAATTCGAAGATGGTAGTTTTGCAACTGAAGATTTTGAAAAAGCAAAATTTTTGGTGAATACTTTAGCACTGTTTTTACTAAAGATATTCATAAACTGCAAATTTTTGAGCCACAACAAAACCAAAAACTTGAAAATATAAATTTTAGTGTAAAAGATGTCTTAAAGTCTTTAAAAAAATTACCCAACAAATTATCTCGCTCCTCTGATGGCATACCAGCTTCATTTCTAAAATGCATAGCAAAAGTTATAGCTGAGCCTCTTTCAAAAATATTTTAAAAATCATTTACCACTAGTGAACTACCATATGAATGGAAAATCGCTTTTACCACACCCGTTCACAAAAAAATATTAAAATGCCAAAAACATCGTCCAATCTCACTTATACGTAACTAAACCTTATAGTTAGTACACAACTGTTCTACTCAATCAGGTCATTCGTTTGGTGTACTTTATGAAATAAAAAACTCTTAAAGTCGCGCGTCCGGACTTCTTAAAATTGTACGTTCGTAAAACGGCACTTGTTGCAGTAGCAAAAAAATGGGTTTTTTTAATGGTTTCAAAAATGGTTTGTTTTTGTTAACGCTGGACTGCAAAAACCGTTCATATACCGTTTCAATTGCATTAAATCGGCGCTTATTAAAAATACCGAAACTTTTTTTTGTTATTAAGTGCATTTTTTGGAAAGTTAAACTGCTGGCAAATTTTTCTGAAAAAACCGAAATTCATCGACTCCTTCAATGGGGGCAAAAAATTTTTTTCGCTACATTTTTCTTTCTAATGGCGTATCAACCATGTTTCTACGACGTGTGTGTACTTCGATTGGACGTTTTTTTTTTAAATATCCATACTGAAACTGGAAGAACTGCAAAAACACATTTCTTTTAAAATTGTATTTCTTTATAAGAAATGCTTGTAATTATTCAAACCAAAACGATTCTCAAATAAAACTGTCTGCATTTATCATATAAAACAAAAAGAGGCAATTTTTGTCATTTTTACTACTTTTTTGTCCTTTGATTTTGACACATTTTTTCGAGTTTTTTTGTTTTTTTTTCCTTTGATACTCAAAATTACGCTCTGAATTCGTTTGTCTCTCTTGAGCGTGAATATGATAGTTTATATCACAAACTATATATCATTCGATTCAGAAAAATCAGGAAAATTTTTCTCTTTACCCATTTTTTTTAATTTTTGGCCTGCGCATGAACTAAAGCTTTAATGAAGCACAAAACGCCACTCACAAATCGTACTCTAGCTCATGGAAATTACGTAATTAAACATTATAAAGAGCGCAGAGCTGCTCTACTCAATCAGACCATTCGATTGGTGTGCTTTATATAACGAAAAACTATTGTAGTCGTGCGTCCGGACCTCTTGAAATTGTATTCTCGCAAAACGGCAAATTTTTTCTGGTTTTTTTTTTGTTTTTCTATTTTGGCACTCTCACTGACAATGAGCACACGCAAACATGATAGTTTCAAACAAACACCTATATATTTAAATTTAATCACAAATTTAAGTCAGCGTGTTTGAAAAAAAACTATAGTCTATACAAAAATGATGCGGACTGACGACAAAACTCGAAATTTAAAATGTTATATATCCATAGCGGAAGTTAGAATATGTGCGGGACATATATGGGGGCATAGCTTAGACTCTTGGCTATCTTTTAAAAAGGTTAGAAAAAAAATGTTTTTCGATGACGTCATCACTACAGCCGATGTGGTGAAAAAAACTTGGTCCCAAAAAAAAAACAAAACTTTTTTATTAATACAAGATAAGATACGCCGCTTGGTATGCCGTTAAAACATAGTTTTCTGAGTTTTTCTTTAAGTTTGAGCGAAATCGGCTCGCTCAATAAAGAAAAAAGAAAAGGTACGAGATAACTATAAAAAAAAGTTTACAAGGGGGGATCATCAAAAAACATTTTTTCTAACCTTTTTAAAAGATAGCCAAGTTAGAGCTGCTGCCTGTCCCATCTAACTTCCCGCTATGGATATATAACATTTTAAATTTCGAGTTTTGTCGTCATATTATAGACTATAGTTTTTCAAACACGCTGACTTAAAAAGTTGTGATTAAATTTAAATATATAGGTGTTTGTTTGAAACTATCATGCGCTCATTGAGCGAGACGCCAAAATAGGAAAACCAAAAAATCTGCCGTTTTGCGAAATACAATTTCAACGCGACAACTACAATAGTTTTTCGTTATATAAAGCACACCTCTAATTAGTAGACAGCTCTGCGCTCTTTATAATGTTTAATTACGTGATTTAGCTAGAGTACGATTTGTGAGTGTGGTGTAAAGCTTTAGTTCATGCGCAGGCCAAAAACTAAAAAAAAATGGGTAAAGAGAAAAATTTTCCTGATTTTTCTGAATAGTATATAGTTTGTGATAAACCATCGCATATTTCCACGCTACGAGACAAACAAAATTCGGAGCGTAATTTTGAGTATCCCGAAGAAAAACGAAAAAAAAAATTCGAAAAAATCTGTCAAATCAAAGGACAAAAAAATCATAAAATTCCCCCTCTTTTTGTTTTATCAGGATAAATGCGGATTTTATTTGAGAAAATCGCTTTGGTTTTGAATAATTACAAGACTCTTAAAGAAATACGAAATGTGTTTTTGCAGTTTCTTCTTAGTATGGATATTCAAAAACGTCCGATGGATAAAAACTACATCGATTGAGAAAATGTAGCGAAAAAATTTTTTGCCCATTGAAGGAGTACGATGATTTTCGGTTTTTTAGTTTGCAGCAGTTTAACTTTCAAAAAATGCACTAAAAAAACATATTTTGAGATGAGCGCGATTTAATGCAATTGAAACGGGCTCTATGTTTTTTGCAGTCCAGCGTTAACAAAAAACAAACCATTTTGAAACCGTAAAAAAAAACCCCGATTTTTTGTACCCAACAAGTCGTTTTACGAACGTACTAAGAAGTCGTACACGATTTTAAGAGTTTTTTATTTCATCAAAGTACACCAAACTTGAATGCATGAGTGAGTAGAACATATACTAACTATAAGGTTTAGTTACGTATAAGAAATTGAACGATGTTTTTGGCATTTAATATTTTTTTGTGAAATATGTAGTCAAAAGCGATTTATGGTAGTTCGCTAGTGGTAAATGATTTTTACAATCCTTTTGAAAGAGGCTCAGCTTGTAACTTTTGCTATGCATTTTAGAAAATGAATTGGTATGAGAGGACGAGATAATTTGTTGGGTAATTTTTTTTCAAGTTAAGACATCTTTTACACTAAAATTTATATTTTCAAGTTTTTGGTTTTGTTGTGGCTCAAAATTACAGTTTATTGAATATCTTTGCCAAAACAGTGCTAATTTCACCAAAAATTTTGCTTTTTCAAAATCTTCAGTTGCAAAACTTGCATCTTTGTTATCAATGAAGTGTCAAAATATTTAAATATAACAATTCAAATATCTGAATTATATTGATTTAAATAAATTCAAAAATTTAAAATTAAACTAAAGTTTAAATCCAGTTTTGAGACAGCAAATTGATGCAATGCTTCATCAATCTTTAAAGTACGGGTACAAAAACTTCTTTCATCAAACAAATGTAAGTTGATTTCACTGCATATTACGCATGAGAATCTGAAAATACCAAAGTTAACTTCCATTAAAATTACTAAATTACTACACAAAATTTACAGCAATACTGTCTTCTTTTTGTAGCACTTCGTTCAGATTCACAAACACACACACACATACATACACACACGCACACTCACACACACGCATACAAACACACACAGACACAGACACACAAACACACACACACAGACGGACGGACGCACACACACACACAAACACACACAGACGGACGCACATATGCACGCATGCATGAACATACACATAAACACACACATACACACACGCACACACACACAGACACAGACACACACACACACACACACACACACACACACAGACACAGACACACACAGACAAACACAGACACATACACAGATAAACACACACACAGACACACATACATACACACACAAACACACACACACACAGGCGGACAGACGGACGCACGCATGCATGCACACACACATACACAGACACACACAGACATACACAGATAAACGCACGAACGCACACATGCATGCACACACACACACACACACACACACACACACACACACACACACACACACACACACACACACACACACACACACACACAGACACACACACATATACACCAACGCGCACACACAGACGCAGACACACAGACACACACACACTGACACACTCATACATACACACACAGACACACACAGACAAACACAGACACATACACAGATAAACACACACACACAGACACACATACATACACACACAAACACATATACACAAATAAAAAAATTCGAGCAAATGTTTATCAACTTCATTACGGCATTTCAAATATCGCAGTACTTATTGTCAAGTACGGTAAAACCGAAAAACTATCAGTATATTCTAATGTACAAATAAAATTAAACACAAAAATACTTTAAAATATCACGATTTTTCTCACAAAATAAAATTGAAATACTTGATTGTGTCGATACTTGCGTCTATTTTTTATTTTATTTGATTTTGTGACACAGATTTGTGATATTTTAAGTATCTGTCATAAATTCATATGTATATTATAATCTACTGATAGTCTTTCTGTTTTAACATACATTGTACTTGAAAATGAGTACTGTGAATCTGTGATACTCAAAACGTCGCAATGAAGTGGATAACCATTTGCTCGAGAGCTTTTTTTATTATTATAAGCAAGAATATATAACACAATATAATGTCAGAATGTACAATAAATTTTTGACCAAAATTTTGTTAGAAATATTGCACTTGCAAAAGTTGTGCGACTTTTTTTTAGCAAAAATCCGCCATTTTCTGCTAGTTTTTCCGCGCTGCAATGAAACACTGCAAGAAAACACAGTGTTAATTTTTTTGCAGTGGGGACCGCGGCACTTAATACTGCTTTATTCGCACTGCGAGTCTGGCTGCACAACAAAAATACTGTATGGTAGTCATTTTTCAATGGGGTAAAACAGTTTGAAAATTGTTTTATTTAATTTTAAAACGTTGAAAAATTACTTTATTTAATTAAAAATAAAAGTTTTGACATCTTAAAAACGACTTTACTCAATTAAACACAAAATTTTCGCTTCGCATTTTTTTGTTGTGCAGCATGGCTCGCAGTACAAAAATAATTGCAGTGCAAATAAAACAGTCTAGGGTGCAAAAGAAGTTTCAGTCCCCAATGCACGAAAATTAAGAATGTGTTAAAAATCGCAGCGCGGGAAAACTGGCAAAAAAATTGCGGATTTTTGCCAGAAAATGGCGAGTTCCTTGCTGATGATGAGTTCAAAAACCGCGTATCTTTATTACTAGAGATTAATATTAAAAAAACTGCATACGTTTGCGGTGTGGGTGAATGCAGAACAAAAAAATACAAGAATTCAAAAAATTACAAAGGTCTATGCGCTAAACAAGCTTGTAAAACATTAAAGCCGAGTAGTTTAAGGACCGTTAAAGTTTGGCACCACAGAGTAGTTGCGTTTTTTCGTCTCCTAATTTAAGTAGATTTATAGACTATTAATTTCAGGGAACACTGATAATAAATGACGCAAATCGAAAGTAGTTTTTTTCTTGATTTAAGTCAGTGCCAGATTGTTATATGAAAAAGAAAGCGGAAACTTTATTTAAGCTGAAAACTGGAAACTTAATCTTACAAAGATAAGAAACAATATTTTAGCAATATTAACATCGCAATGGTGTAACTAAGTAACTTTTTAATAGGGCTGTGCTGATAATTTTTTAGTTTGTACAAAAAAAAAGATCTCCACTGAAAAAACAATTTAACTGATTATTAGTTTTTTCCCCGGAGCTTCACTTTTTAATGCTAATTTGATGTGTAAGTAAAGAGTATTGCCATGGATTATTTTATAAACTTTTTTGCAAACTAATGTTAAAAAATTACGATGTAACTTGAATTCTAAACTGTTATATATCGCGAACTAAGAAAGATTTTTATTGGGAATATCAAGCATAGCTCCGACTCAGAATCGACCAAAGTGACATAAGGAGAAATTTGCATACAACAGGATTAAATTGGCAATACATCCTTTGGAATTTTGAGTTCAGTACAATCATGGTACGCTTGCTGTATGTGTACGATGATTCTTTGTTTGGTAAAAACCACTGAACTCAAATTCCAAAGGATGTATTGCAAATTTAATCTTGTTGTATAAAAATTAATCCTTATGTGACTTTTATCGATTAATGACATGGTTAAAAAATTTGTTTAAGTATGACGTCATCACTTAGGTGAATACAGTAAAAAAAAACCTGGTTCCAAGGAAGCACAAAATTTTTTATAAGAACTGGCGAATACAAAAATATGCTTTGCGTAGTATATAACATAACTCTTGCAATTGCTTTCAATCGACCAGTCAAATCAAAAATAATTTGTATAAGCATTATTAGCACGCAGCTGATTGATCGTTCCCTATGATATTTAGTTCAGTAATAGTACGTTTAGCATTTTTTGCGCGATTTTCCAAAAATTAAGGTGCTTCGACAACTGCGAAGGCACTTTTCAACCAAACCGTATGCAAATAATTCGGTCGATTAGAATTAGCACTAAAATAGGACGAAAGCATGTCGGATAACTAATAACAGACCTGCTCTATTCCCCGTCTACATATTTGCATTATGCTCTTGCAAATATGTTGAAAATAGGGTAGTGCATTTAATTTGGGCACTTTTTCGTTTTTTCAATGTAACTTTTCACAGTGTGGCCCGATTTTCATGTTTGATAGCTCATTTTAAAGCTTTTACGATATGCGTTGCGTCATAAAAGTTTCACTGTGCGAAAGTTGTTTTTTTACTTAATTAAATCAGTTTTTAAAAAAATGGAAAATTGCCGAAATTAAATGTATGCATTTAATTTCGGCACTTTACAAACAATCGATTGTTTCTCAGTCAAAAAATCATCATTTTCAAAAATTTAAAAGCCTATCATTATTTCCAGACAGTTTTCTTTAATTTAAGCTTCTACTTGTTGTTCAACGTGTAACTGGCAAAAAGTTACAGCTAAAATGCCAAATGGTATCAAAATGAACAAAATTTGGTAAAAAACTGCATTTAATTTCGACACTTTTTTAAAGAACCCCCTTAATCGAGTTTAAGTGCAGTGCTATGATATGACCCCTACACATTTCAACGTTGTTTTTTTAACTATTTACAACTACAATTTAACACCCGACCACTTAATTTAACCCGTTTTTACCACAGCAATATGTGTGCCGAAATTACACTATTTTATTTTATAACGATTGCTCACCACAGACGCAACGTAGAACCACGGGGACTAAAAATTCAGAAAATAAACTAAATTTTACCACGACAGTTTAATTTTTAAACCAATTTATTGCGTAATCATGAAATGCCCATGTTCCAAAAACGAGTAACAATTTTATTTTTTGTAATTCACACCATTTCTCATGAAAATATCATAACATAACAAATAAAAAACTCAGGACAGTCATCTACATATAATTAGCTCTCATTTGAGCTATCAAACATCGTATTCCTTCTAGGATTACCAAAGATATAGTCCAAAATCAAAAATGCCCGATTTGGAAAAGTGCCGAAATTAAATGCACTACCCTACTTTTAATATTAAATTTCGACAAATTGTTGTTTTTTCGAACAAATACGTGTCCATTCACACGTAAAGCTGGTTTGTGATCATATAATAGGGTAGTGCATTTAATTTCGGCACTTTTTCGTTTTTCCAATGTAACTTTTCACTGTATTGCCCGATTTTCATGTTTGATAGCTCATTTTAAAGCTTTTACGATACTGCGTTGCGTCATAAAAGTTTTACTGTACGAAAATTGTTTTTGTACTTAATTAAATCAGTTTTTAAAAAAATGGAAAATTGCCGAAATTAAATGTATGCATTTAATTTCAGCACTTTACAAACAATCGATTGTTTCTCAGTCAAAAAATCATCATTTTTAAAAATTTAAAAGCCTATCATTATCTCCAGACAGTTTTCTTTAATTTAAGTTTTTACTTGTTGTTCAACGTGTCACTGGAAAAAAGTTACAGCTAAAATGCTAAATGGTATCAAAATGAGGAAAATTTGGGAAAAAAGTGCATTTAGTTTCGGCACTTTTTAAAAAGACCCCCTTAATCGAGTTTAAGTGCAGTGCTATGACCCCTACACATTTCAACGTTGTCTTTTAACTATTTACAACTACAATTTAACACCCGACCACTTAATTCAACCCGTTTTTAGAACATGGGCATTTCATGATTACGCAATAAATTGGTTTAAAAATTAAACTGTCCTGGTAAAATTTAGTCTATTTTCCGAATTTTTAGTCCCCGTGGTTCTACGTTGCGTCTGTGGTGAGCAATCGTTATAAAATAAAATAGTGTAATTTCGGCACACATATTGCTGTGGTAAAAACGGGTTGAATTAAGTGGTCGGGTGTTAAATTGTAGTTGTAAATAGTTAAAAGACAACGTTGAAATGTGTAGGGGTCATAGCACTGCACTTAAACTCGATTAAGGGGGTCTTTTTAAAAAGTGCCGAAATTAAATGCACTTTTTTCCCAAATTTTCCTCATTTTGATACCATTTAGCATTTTAGCTGTAACTTTTTTCCAGTTACACGTTGAACAACAAGTAAAAACTTAAATTAAAGAAAACTGTCTGGAGATAATGATAGGCTTTTAAATTTTTGAAAATGATGATTTTTTGACTGAGAAACAATCGATTGTTTGTAAAGTGCCGAAATTAAATGCATACATTTAATTTCGGCAATTTTCCATTTTTTAAAAACTGATTTAATTAAGTAAAAAAACAACTTTCGTACAGTGAAACTTTTATGACGCAACGCAGTATCGTAAAAGCTTTAAAATGAGCTATCAAACATAAAAATCAGGCCATACAGTGAAAAGTTACATTGGAAAAACGAAAAAGTGCCGAAATTAAATGCTCTACCCTATTTTCAACATATTTGCAAGAGCATAATGCAAATATGTAGACGGGGAATAGAGCAGGTCTGTTATTAGTTATCCGACATGCTTTCGTCCTATTTTAGTGCTAATTCTAATCGACCGAATTATTTGCATACGGTTTGGTTGAAAAGTGCGTTCGCAGTTGTCGAAGCACCTTAATTTTTGGAAAATCGCGCAAAAAATGCTAAACGTACTATTACTGAACTAAATATCATAGGGAACGATCAATCAGCTGCGTGCTAATAATGCTTATACAAATTATTTTTGATTTGACTGGTCGATTGAAAGCAATTGCAAGAGTTATGTTATATACTACGCAAAGCATATTTTTGTATTCGCCAGTTCTTATAAAAAATTTTGTGTTTCCTTGGAACCAGGTTTTTTTTACTGTATTCACCTAAGTTATGACGTCATACTTAAACTAATTTTTTTTGACCATGTCATTAATCTATCAAAGTCACATAAGGATTAATTTTCATACAACAAGATAAATTTGCAATACATCCTTTGGAATTTGAGTTCAGTGGTTTTTACCAAACAAAGAATCATCGTACACATACAGCAAGCGTACCATGATTGTACTGAACTCAAAATTCCAAAGGATGTATTGCAAATTTAATCCTGTTGTATGCAAATTTCTCCTTATGTCACTTTGGTCGATTCTGAGTCGGAGCTACTGTATGCTTGATATTCCCAATAAAATTCTTTCGTAGTTCGCGATATATAACAGTTTAGAATTCAAGTTTCAGCGGAATTTTTTACATTAGTTTGCAAAAAAGTTTATAAAATAATCCATGGCAATACTCTTTATTTATATATCAAATTAGCATAAAAAACTGAAGCTCCAGGGAAAAAAACTAGTAATTTTGAGGTCTTTTTTTTGTACAAACTAAAAAATTATCAGCACAGCCCTATTAAAAGGTTAGTTAGTTACACCATTGCGATGTTAATATTGCTAAAATATCGTTTCTTATCTTTGCAAGATTAAGTTTCCAGTTTTCAGCTTAAATAAAGTTTCCGCTTTTTTTTCATATAACAATCTGGGACTGACTTAAATCAAGAAAAAAACTACTTTCGATTTGCGTCATTTATTATCAGTGTTCCCTGAAATTAATAGTCTATAAATCTACTTAAATTAGGAGACGAAAAAACGCAACTACTTTGTGGTGCCAAACTTTAACGATCCGTAAACTACCCTGCTTTAATGTTTTACAAGCTTGTTTAGCGCATAGTACTTTGTAATTTTTTGAATTCTTGTATTTTTTTTTGTTCTGCATTCACCCACACCGCAAACGTATGCAGTGTTTTTTAATATTAATCTCTAGTAATAAAGATACGCGGTTTTTGAACTCGTCAGCAAGGAACTCGCCATTTTCTAACAAAAAACCGCAATTTTTTGCTAGTTTTCCCGCGCTGCGATTTTTAATACATTCTTAGTTTTCGTGCATTGGGGACTGCAACTTCTTTTGCAATCTAGACTGTTTTATTCGCACCGCAATTATTTTTGTACTGCGAGCCATGCTGCACAACAAAAAAACGCGAAGCGAAAATTTTGTGTTTAAATGTGTAAAGTCGTTTTTAAGATGTCAAAACTTTTATTTTTAATTAAATAAAGTAATTTTTCAACGTTTTAAAATTAAATAAAACAATTTTCGAACTGTTTTACCCCATTGAAAAATGACTACCAGGGTCAGTATTTTTTGTTGTGCAGCTAGACTCGCAGTGCGAATAAAGCAGTAGTAAGTGCTGCAGTCCCCACTGCAAGAAATTTAACACTGTGTTTTCTTGCAGTGTTTCATCGCAGCGCAGAAAAACTAGCAGAAAAGGCGGATTTTTGCTAGAAAAGTCGCACAAAAGTTTGCAAGTGCACTTTTTCTAGCAAAATTTTGGTCAAAAATTTATTGTACATTCTGACATTATATTGTGTTATATATTCTTGCTTATAATAAATAAAAAAATTCTCGAGCAAATGGTTATCCACTTCATTGCGACGTTTTGAGTATCACAGATTCACAGTACTCATTTTCAAGTACAATGTATGTTAAAACAGAAAGACTATCAGTAGATTATAATATACATATGAATTTATGACAGATACTTAAAATATCACAAATCTGTGTCACAAAATCAAATAAAATAAAAAAATAGACGCAAGTATTGACACAATCAAGTATTTTAATTTGATTTTGTGAGAGACTCGTGATATTTAAAGTATTTTTGTGCTTAATTTTATTTCTACATTAGAATATACTGATAGTTTTTCGGTTTTACCGTACTTGACAATAAGTACTGCGATATTCGAAATGCCGTAATGAAGTGGATAAACATTTGCTCGCGAATTTTTTTTATTCGTTATAAAATTTCGAATTTTCACAGCCCGTCAAAACTTCCTCTTGGTGTAGACTTAGGTATTTTTAGTTGAAAAACCCCAAAATTTAGCATAGAAATATTAAAAATAATCGCGATAAAACGTATTAACCCGTTCCCGTAATTGCTTTTTCCTCGGTTACAACTGTAAAATCTTCGTATGACCTAAGTCGTACTTCTGTCATACGTAATTTTTTGTATAGTGCCCAGTGAGCGAGCAAATTGAAATAGCTAAAGCTATGTACGATAGCAATATGTAGATTTTTCTGAGGGATTACAGTGTATTACATAGGATATTTTATGTTGCTAAAATTTGCATATTGCTACCGTACAGCTTTAATCATTTCAATTTGTTCGATCACTGGGCACTATTCACGTACAAAAAATTATTTATGACGAAAGAACGACTTAGGTCATGCGCAGAGTGTACCGCGGTAAGGTTTACTTACGTACGACATTTGTCATACCGAAAATACCACCACCAGACATGTGCACTGCCCCCCCGGGGTTAAAACGGGGGGGGCAATTCCAAAATGGGGGGGCACGGGGGGCAACTTTTTTGAAACGTGGGGGGCAATAAAACGGGGGGGCAAGCAGGGGGAAAGAAAAAAAAGAGAAAAAAAGGAGAAAAAAAGAAGGGAAAAGGGAAAAAAGGGACAAAAAAGCGGAAATAAGGTAAAAATAGGTCTAAAATGGCTTAAAATACATTGAAATAGGCTAAAAACTGCAAAAAATTCGCGATGATGGCGTCATCATAGGTCAAAAATGGCGTCATATTTTTAGGGTACTTTTTCATTTTTTGGCGGGGGGGGGGGGCAATAAAACGGGGGGGGGCAAATCCTCCAATAAAACGGGGGGGGCATTTTCAGACCGTGCACAGGTCTGCACCACCGTGAGACGGCTTCACCTTTGTCCTACTAAGATTTCACGGTTGTGACGGCGGGAAAAGGCCATAACGGGAACGGGTTAACAACCGTGCAAGAATCGGAAAACAGATTAAGCCCAACCTAAACCGTAATGTAAAGTTAATTTTAGCATGATATAATTTCATTTAAAAACGTTTTCTTAAATAATGCAGAGACTGCGGAAAAAACTCTGTTTTGTTCATTCATACCGTCGTTACAACGGCAAATTGAGCCACAGTTTGTATAAAATATATAGGACTGTGACTCATTTTAAATTTAAATCAGGCCCTTAATAACGACAGAATGAGCCACATTCATGTGTATTTTATAGAGGTTGTGGCTCATTTTGCCGTAGTAACGACGATACTGACTGCGATTCTATGTGTGGCAGTCACGACGAAGTGGACGTATGGCAAAATGAGCCACAATTTGTATAAAATACTTGCGTCCATAGGTGGGCAGGGGGGTTGGGGGGTGTTATATCCCCCCAAAAATTTCGGATTTTGCTGACACCCCCCCCCCCTAAATTTGGGGTAGTCGAGGACACCCCCCCCCAAATTGGCCTCCCGGAGAAAAATTTTTAAGCGTTATAAAAGCGCTAAAAAAAATTTTATTTAGAGTTAATTGTTAATTGACAATTTATCTTAGTTTTTCCATTACAAATCGATTATCCCGTTCAGTAGTTAAGGTATACAGTTTAATAAAACTACTATAGGCTCTATATTATCCTTTAATTAACGTTTTAAACACATGTTTTAAATGTGTAGGTATAAAAAACCTTAAATTTTGTAATAAGTATCATCTGGAAATAAAATTTCAAGTGTATTTTAGCGCCTTAAATTAAAAATTTTCTCCCCCGGGGGCTTTCTGCCCCCCGGACCCCCATGACAAGGGGCTCCGCCCCTTGACCCCGCTAGGGGGCTCTCGCCCCCCAGACCCCCCTTAGGGTTAGTAGTGCCCCCCAGACCGCCCCCCGAAATGAAATCCTGGGCACGCCACTGCAAAGGGGGGAAATTTTTCCCTTTGCCGACCTAAGAGAGGGGTCTAGACTCCCTTCCTGGCTACGCCTATGTATATATATATAATCTTCAATTAAATATAAGATTATGGATTAAAAAGTTTGTGATACTTGACTTAATCAAGACAATAATATTACTATTCTATTATTACGTAATTATTAAAAAAAAACTATGATTTTTAATCTAATTATAAGAATATATAAACACATTATTATTATAAGAATTAAAAAATAAAATTTATAACTTGCAATAAGGTCTTATTTTAATTTTACACAGTTTTAAAGCATTTATAAGCTTGTTTTATCTTTTTTACGCGTTTTAAGCCCATTTTAAGGCAGCGCGGAAATATTGGGGACACCCCCCCTTAAAATTTGGGTCTTGCCAGACAACCCCCCCCCTAAAATTTGACCCCCCTCCTTATACCCCCCCCCCAAAATCCGAGAGGCTGCCCACCTATGCTTGCGTCTGTAACTTATTTTAAATTTCCAAGAGTACCTTACTAACTAAGAAATGAGTCACAGTCATATGTATTTTATAATGACAGTGGCTGATTTTGCCGTAGTAGCGACGTGGAGCTTAAGCCCAGACGGCGGTCGCCTTAAATAGCTCGCCCTTTTTTTTCGCTTTTGGCCGAAAAATAGGTGTAGAAACTAAGGGCGCGCTGAAGCTGACGCGTTTTTGCAGCCTTTGTTCCTATTATGCAAACACAGCTTACGTGTTTTTCCGCATGAAAAAATGGGATGTCTGACGAAATTAAGCATTGTTTGTAAAAACAAATTGCATCATTGTGGTGGTTGTTTTTAAGATAATAGCTTTACAGAAATAAACTTTTTCAGATAATTTTGGCAAAAAAACTGACTCTGCTCATTGATTCCAGCTAGTTAAGATTTTAATTTAAGCTTTTATATATTTTAAAATTAGATTTTTAAATATGATCCAATGTTTACTACTTATTTACTTTTACGTGAAAAAGTAAATTCTACTTACATAGTCATAAATCCATTCCATAAGACACCTACTTACATTTTTTTCCGTTTGTTATGTAAACTCCCCGCTAAAGTCAAAAAGCAACACATATTACATTTGGGGTATACTACGTTTACTATATCAATATCAAATCTATTAACAAAAACATATTTACAAATATTTTCTCTAATAGTCAAAATTCAATTGTCAACTTTGATATTAAGATATACATAAAGCGTTTTAATAATTATACCCAACCCAGTTAAGTAAATAAGGGGTCCTCAGCTGCGACTTAGTTTGATGGGCAAACTGTAAATTCCACCGACACCGCCTTAATTTACGCAAATAATATATTGATGTGCAGGTTAAGCTTAGGCTTAGGATAAAATTTGCATAATACTAAAAATTACGGTAGATTTTGGTCGGTGTCGTTGTCGGTGTCGGTGGAATTTACAGTTTTCCGTTTGATGCGAGGATAGAAATGGTGATGATTTAACATAATTTAAAGTTACATTAAAAATTGGTTTTTAAAGTTTAAAATGATATCGTTTGTTCTAGTTTTCCATACAAAACGTTACTTTTTTTGAATATCAAAAATAATTTTATTCTTGTTAGTGACACTTTTAGAAATTATAATTATTGTATTTATAATTTGTTTGAAGTTCTGGTTATTTAAAAATGAGAATGTTCCACCTCTTAAATACACAGTAATCTAAAGCTTATTTAACCTTGAAATTTGTGCATGTTAAAATAGTTTAGTGGCGCCTTTAAAACTTTGAATATTTTTATAAGTTTAGAAAAATGTTATCTTAAAAAAGTTTTTAATATCAATATTTGACATTACAAGAGAGCTGTGATAAACATTATGCAATACTTGTTAAATTTTGTTAGCCTCATAAAATTCTGCTATGTTAACCAGTCAATTAATTTATTGGGTTCTTCGTATATCTTATTTTATGATTTTTTGTTTTGCGCAATTTTATTTGTATTATCAAAACCTAGTTTTTAATCTAAGCTTGTCCTAACTACACTATATATGAATATAGTTAGGCCAGTACATATTCAAATCATTTTTTTAATTCTTTCAAATTCAAACGTTTTCATCCTGCAACGAAAAAAATAAATTTCATAACGAATCTTTATGAAGACGCTCAGTTGTGGTCATATCTTTCAATCTATAAAATTTTGCAATGTTTAAGTGATTAGTCGCGTATATCAACACTATTTAAGTGAAACATTTCTATCATAAACAAAGAAAGATTTGTGAATTATTTTTGTTATTGAACCACAAAAGCAACTAAATTTTAAATTTAATTTTTTATCTCATATTTAGGCAAAATGTCCAGTTTATTTAAATTGTTATTTTAGAGCCATAGACAGTGCGAAATAAAATCAACTTGTTTAGCTGTTTTGATTCGAAAAATTTATGTAAAATAATTCTTGGAAAACTGATTCATGCTGTTAATTAAGAGCTTTGAATAACGTTCTTTTTCGCTTTCTAAAAGTTGTTAAGAAAAAAGTTGTTATTTTTATATCATGTATCTAAGTCTGCAGACTGAAAAAATTGCATTTTTAATCTCATACCTATCAAAGAAACAAATTCCTCTCGTAATAGATGAATCTCACGTATCACGGTAATCTTACATAATTTACATACGATGCTGTTTAATTTGTATAAACATTTTGTCGCCCGCAGCTTAGGCTTAGATTTTACTTATGCTAAGGTTTTGCTTAGGCTTAGGCTTAGCTTAAATTTTGCTTAGGCTTAGAGGTTTTGCTTAGGTTTAGGTTTTAGGCTTTAGTTTTGCTCCCTCAGACTTAGGTTTTGCTAAGGCTTAACTTAAATTTAGTTTAGATTTTGCTTAGGCTTAACTTAGGCTTGGGTGTGATTGGCTGATTTTCTTTATCGTTTTTGGGGTAGGTTTTGGCCCTTCTCGGACCGGACCGGTCCGGTCCGGTTGGGTACGTAGTGATTAAGAATCGGTACACGGATGATTTTAAATTTATAATAATATAAAAATTATATAAAAATTCATAATCCAACTTCATGAAAATGGTATAAATTTAAAAGATAATCTAGTGCCGCACATAGGATTACACTCAATCAAAATCAAAAAACCGTGCGTGAATTTATCTAAAAATTGCATCTGTCCCGCGTAACAGTTAACGTTTATTAGCTACAATGTTCGGCGCTTAAAACTATTTAAAAATTTTTCTTTGTCAAAATGTTCAAAGGATCACAGAAAAAACTTTAATTTGGATTGTTGAAATTTTGCAATTAATAGGGATTTCTTAAATAAAAGCTGTAAATCAAAGGCGCTTGTAACTAACAATTCTAAATTGTCATTCTAAAATAATTTCTATCACGATTTCCGAATTCTTGGTCACAGCGCCTTTGTTGAAATTTCGTTATTTTAATATTTATTGAGATCGGTGTTGCTGACCTTGAGGTCTGTCTAGAGTCTAAACGCACCTAGACTAACGGGGAACGGACCTAGACTAAGTAACTAACGGGTCTAGACTCTAGACCCGTTAGTTACTTTTTATTTAACGAAGATTTTTGCCTACAGAATCCAGGAATCCCACATAAAAATAAATAGTTTGCATAAAGTGTCGTCTAATTTGCATAAGCATTGGTCTCGCGCAGCTGATCGATCGTTAGAGCGAATCTTTCGTATTTTCTGCGCGGTTTCCGAACCGAAGAATTAATGGGGAATGAAATGTTGTGAACGCATTTTCCTCAAACCTCAATCTCACTTACGAGTCAATCGCCCAATTTCACATACGAAATAATTTGCATTGGTCGTTCCGTATGATGTTTATTTCAGCAATAGTACGTTCAGCAGTTTTTGCGCGATTTTCCAACAAAAAAGGTTTAGATGTTTTAACAGTTACACGCACTTTTAAACCGAACCGCATGCAAATTATTCCTCATGTGACTTTGGTCGACTCGAGAATCGAGATCGGAATAGCGACAGAGGACGTCTAGACCGGCTAGTCGCCTTTCAACCATACATGGGCACGGGGGGGGCGGGTTGGGGGGTAACCCCCCCAAATTCTGAGAAGTGGGGTTTAACCCCCCCCCCCACTCAGAAGTGGGGGGGGGAGAAAAAGTTAACCCCCCCCTCAATTTTGGAAAAATGAAGAAAAAATGTCTTTAAAATGACTTCTAACTGCCTCCAAACTTAAGTTTTGAGGTCAAAATGAATGTTTTAAGCAATAAAAAGCTCAAAAATGCAATAAAAAGGGCTTTTTGACCTAAAATTAGCGTTTTTTACCTATTTTTTTTTCAAAATCGAAAAACGATATGGGTAAAATGCACTCCAGAAAAAAAACGATATGGGTATTTTGCGTTTCTCGGATTTTAACCCCCCCCCCTAATTTGGGGTTTAACCCCCCCCCCACTCCGGACCAACTTGCCCATGTATGCTTTCAACTGGGATTTTTCCCGCGAGAAATTAAGAAATTTTTTCATAAATTCCGGGCTTCCGCTAGCTTTGTTTCCCGGGCGCGCTTTCCAGAATATCCTCGTTACTGCGACGTAAACAGTCACAGTTTGTATAAAATCAACGTGACTCTGACTCATTCTGCTGTGATAAGGACGATACGCGAAGACGTTTCCCGGGGAGGGGGGAGAAAGAAAGCTCCCAGTCAGCTGATTATCGATCGAATTTTCAACCCAATGCGCGGGCGGGGAATTAGACACGGGTTGTTGGGAATTTGTTTATGTTGCGTCCGCACGCTGCTCCAGTTTATATAATAACGTTTATATCCAACCAGCCGGGTTTTGCGATAGCTGAAATTTAGAAATTCCTTACAACCGCGCGCGTGCATTTCGACGTTTTCTTGGACTTCCGGATGGTTTGCACGTTTGCATTTTGATACAAATGTTTTGAAATACTGCGAATCTGGATCTAATTTCTTCTTTTTCTTCTTCTTATTCCAACATCCACGAAGAAACTTCTCATGTTTTACCTGCCCAGGTCTTGGAACGAACTCCCCTAACCGGTAGGTTTAAGTTGGGACTTGGAGCAGAGTTTTAAGCGGCCTGAGATGCGGACAGCCCAGCCTAACTCGGCCCGCACTTCGTAATTTCTATTATTTGGAACTGTTTTACTGTAAAAAAGTGGGCCCACGAAAAAAATATAAAACTCACAATACGGTCGGCCCTGCAGGCTGATACTCTTGACTTGGATCCTTAACCCTTTCTGATTATTGAGGAAAACGCGTTACAAATGCAAAATGAGAACACTCCAGCACTACGCAACTCACTCACTCACTTATTAGGTTCATTAGAGAATCAATTTTTTCTTAGCGCCCGTTGGCTAAAAGTGTTTCTATAGCGTCTAATTCTGTAAAGAATTTTAGTATACTTAAGAAAATTCGAACATATAGTAGGTTTTTAGCCTAACATTAGTTGAACTTGTATCTTTAATTGCAAATGGGTAAACCTAAACTGGAATTCGAGGTCCTAAAATGTGACTTTTGAGCCTTAAGATGACAATTTTATTGTGTAATAATTCCTATACTTTATGTCTATAAAAAATTATAGTGAAAGCTCAAAAAACTCTGTAACAAATTAACTTAAATTAACTCTGTAACAAAGAGCATCAGTTCCCTTTTTTTTTGTGAATGATTTTGTCTGCAAATATTTTGACACTAAGCTAATCCAAAGTCGATTTAATTTAATTCAATGTCACAAATAGCAACGTTTCTGTTTCGATTACCGTTCATTCTCCGGACATTTTTCGAGTCCTAATAAAAGGTATCACATTTCTTCTCCAAATAGATTATAATAAGAAAAATAGATAGAATATAATTTTCGTTCAAGAAAAGTTATTCGCGGTTGGTATTGAAATCGTACTCGAAATAGCTTTTTAATTAAAAAAAATGTAACTGACTTAAAGCCGTCCAGTCCAGGTTTTAATTTCAGCCACCCGCTATTATTGTGTCATGCGCGTAAAATTATGAACTGAACGGCGTATGGATATGGATCGATTGTCGTGTCATCGATCTAATGATACCAAAAATTTATATTATACCGAAAAATGTGCAACTCCTATATAAAAAAGTACGGAAAAGTAGGCCATTATAATGAGCCTCTCCATTTAAATGGCACTCTCCATTATAATGGCATATGTAGTAGTCATTGTAATTCGGCGAATTAAAATGGAGAGGAAGCCACTATAATAGTCATTTATTGATTTAATTTCACTTCATAAAATACTTACAAGTGTAGTACTGTCCGAGCTGCACGAGTTTTCCCGTGTTGGTTTAATACTGTCCAACACGATAAAACCCGTTCGGCCCGGATAGTATTATGTACACTTATAAGTATATATGAAGTGAAATTAAATCAATAAATGGCTATTATAGTGGCTTCTTTTCCAATTTAACTCGCCGAATTACATGTAAATGAAGAGGTTCATTATAATGGCCTACTTTTGCGTACTTTTTTATATAGGAGTTGCACATTTTTCAGTATATTATATATTTTTGGTGATACATAGTTCATTTCATAACTATGTGCATAGCAAAAATAACAGCCGGTGGCCGAAACTAAGACCTGGCCGACTTTAAGTCATTTACCCTAATGTGTTAGACGCGTTTTTTTTTCTTTAGACGTGGTTTTTTTCCTTTTGTGTCGACACAACCGGCTTGCTTCGCGCAATTTGGCGTACTTTTTCCTACTTATTAGAGTGATAATCAAATTATTAAACCTGATTTTTTTGCAGATGCAAAAGCTTTTTTTATAAGAATTGAAATATTCGATAATATAAAAGTGAAATTGTTTTTTGTCATTCCAGAACAAAAATTATAATAAAATTAAAACGACGTTTTCATTGCACAAATTAAGTACAGTCCTGGTCAGAAATAGAAGCCCATGGAGACGGAGACGGAAACGCGCGTCTCCGAAGCGTCTCCCAGAGACGCGTGTCTCTGGGAGACGGACTTGATAGAAATTTGTTTCCAATCCGCGCCCACTTTGGAGACGGAGACGGAGACAGAGACAGAGACAGAGACGAGAGTCTCCGGAGACGCGTTTCCCGGAGACGCGAGTCTCCCAGAGACGAAGACAAACGAAGACGGAGGCAGAGACGAGAGTCTCCGGAGACGCGCGTCTCCGAGAGACAAAGACAAACGTACCCTGGAGCACTTGGTTAATTTTGACCGTGAGAAAATGAACCTTTCGCGAAGCACCTGCAAATATTCCCTTTTATTTTAACTAATGTTATTGCTCACTTAGCAAATGAAAAATAAAAATGCAACCATTACTTTTTAGATGACCATAAACTTAATACGCATCAAAAGCATAAAAAACAAATATTATAAGGTTCACGACGCGAGGATTTGAACTGTAGTTTAAACATTTAAATTCTGTAAAATTTATAGAGTAACGATTTTGGAAACTAATCACCACAACGACATTGTACTGAATTTAGTGTTAAACTATTGTTTTCATCAACTAATTATATATTACTTAAAAATAGCATGTTTGTTTTGTAAGCGCTACTTTCATTTATGGGATATTTTATTAGGTACTTAAAACTTTTTTGTCAAAAAATTAATTTGTTACAGTAATAAAATAAAACACACATATAATTATAACCAAAAATATTTAAAACAATAAAGTTTTTAAATTAAAACAATAAAATTGTTAACAAAATTATAAAACAATTTGTCACCAAATAATTTTTTAAAACAATTATACTTATTATAATTAGTTCAATAATTTTTGTATTTCAAATTTTTTTAGCTTTAAAAACATTTTTTGGTCACACACTATCTATAGTAAAACCACAAGACATAGTGGTCTCGCCACGAAACAAAGTTGCTCGTTGATTAATGCTTTTTACTTTAAAATTTTGAAATTGGAAATGCTAAAAATAATAAAACATCTATTTAAAAAATTTTTTGTTTTTGTTTTGCGGTTTTTTGTTATAATGGAAGCATTTAAAAATGTGTTTTTTATCTGATTAATCCATGAAATTTACATAGGAAAAACCTTAGTCACCCAAAAAATACCCTTAACTTTAACTTAATTTTGCTTAGGTTTTAAGCACAATTCTTTCAATACGTCCGAGTACTCATAAGTTCGGCCGCTTTCGCAAAACGTCTGTATCCTTCTGCTTATTGTATCAATGGTTTTTACACATTGCCTCCAAACAAAATCAAAGTTGTTTGGAAATTTTCTTTCCACGGTTAGCTTAATCCAAGCTATTTTATGGGGATTAAGTTTTCCTTTCCCACATAGTCCGGCTACATTTTTACCAAATAATTCCTCAGGTGACTTAAAAACGCCTCTAAAAAGGCGGGCGGCAAATTTAGAAGGCGTGCTTTGAGAGCTGAGAAAACACTGTTCTACTGTCTCATTTGACAAATAGTAATCTTGAGAAATATTCGCAGATTCATCATTAAGTAAAATTTCTTGATCAACGACCCTTTGATCTGAACGGTTTAGCACTACTGGAGACATCCTTTCACCAACTACGGTAGGTTCCGTACGGTTTAGCTCCAGGATCTTCTTGTTTTGTTCGATAAGTAGGCAAATATTATTATTCAAAATTGACATATTTTTGGATAATTCATAAAAATCTATAGCTTCAGTAGAACATCCAACAGAGGTAAGCTCCGGAGCATTATTTAAAGATTCTGACGCAGGAAAAGGGCCGGCTATTGTTGAAAACGACTTTGTTGAAATAGTATTCAAAAAATCATCGGCATAAAATATCATTGACAGCAACATCTTATATACCTAACTTAGATTTACTAATTTGTTCAAAATCAGGTTATAGGTTAGGGTTATGCAAAAGGTGCGGTACAAGCGTTAAAATTTTTTGTTTGGTTTTTTGACGGCATTTTGTGAAAATATTAACCTGTGCCCCAAAACTTTGTAACTTTTTTTTTTCAAACTATTTGTAACGGTTTAATCAAGAGATATGAACTTTCAAAGAAACACTATAACTTGTACGGCATTCCGTTGGTGATGTTCCTACCCTTCAATATGATGCTCCGGAGCTCCGACCATTTAAAGTGGAGGGAGCTCTGGAGCTTCGCCCTTAAATGAGCGATTTTAAGCTTATTTAAGCTTAAAATACAATTAAAATTATTTTATTTTCATTTTGAAATTTTTTCTAGCGTTTTGAATAAGTTTTTGCTATTTAAGCTTAATATTTAAGCTATTTAAGCTAATAAGCTTATTTAAGCTTAAAATACAATTAAAATTATTTTATTTTCATTTTGAAATTTTTTCTAGCGTTTTGAATAAGTTTTTGCTATTTAAGCTTAATATTTAAGCTATTTAAGCTAATAAGCTTATTTAAGCTTAAAATACAATTAAAATTATTTTATTTTCATTTTAAAATTTTTTCTAGCGTTTTGAATAAGTTTTTAAAAAAATAATTTGCAAAAAAATTTTGACCAAATAATATATGGCATCATTCTTTAATTATTCATGAATTTAGTACAAAAATGAGGCGGAGCTTCGGAGCTCCCAAACTCCGAAACTCCGGGGTTGTCCGGAGCTCCAAAAGCAAGAGTTTTCGCTCCGGAGCATCACTATAACCCATATAAGCACTTCACCAGTATCCAAACGTCCGAAACTTCGGGTACTCCGGGGGAGCTACTAAAGGGAAGCCTCTCCGGGGAGCAACTATATTCTATATTTTAAAGCTTTCTCACCATTTTTCCCCATACAAAGAAAGATGAATGAAATGCATGAATATGTTTCTTATTCAGCCATTCGCCGGTTTTATGCTCGCTACATTCTTCGAGGCCATTTGTTTAATATGCAGAAATCTGGAAGAACTCCCAAGTACTGCAAAAAGCTTAAAAAGTTTATTGATGATAAGCTGTACGAAGACAATGAACTGTCCTCCCAAAAACTATCAGCAATGGTTTTACATGAGTTTGGAATTAACATACCAGGTCCTGGTTGCATAAATCACTTCACAAGAGTTTTTTATTTACAAAAGTGTTCAATTAATAAAAATATAATAGTCATTTCTTCATAAATGCACGTTGTGTCACGCGCAAAATGGCGTTTATTTGGCTGCGTATTTTAAGATTCCGTTAATTTCGGCCACCTGAAAATTTAGGTGAAAGAACCTGCCGTTGTTTGCTTTTTTTAAATATCATTGTACTACTGTATTTATAAATAATTTTTTTTGCTCGTTTGACTTTGTTTTGACGTTTTTTAAGCCAAAACTAAAAATTGAACAAAAAATACAAATTATTAAAACTTGTTTTTTAAGGTTTTGACATAATTATTTAAAGTCTTGCTAATAACTATTAAAGTTCGCAAACAGCAAAGTTAATTTTATATGTTGCAAGAACAATACCTCAAGGGTAAAAAAAAATTTTAAAAATTTTGAAACCAATTTTTTTTTTTTTTTTTTTTTTTTTTTTTTTTATTTTTTTTTTTAAAAATAAAAAAAGGTGGCCGAAATTAAGTCAGTTTAAATTAATTGAACAATATTATAAAAAAGAGAATCTTTATAGTAGAATTTTGTAGCGGCTTTTGATTTTGTAATTTTTTTTATAACAAATATTACTTTAGACTCTTCAAGACCCACTTTTCCAATTAAATTGAAAAATTAGGGGTTAAAACTGGGCTTGAACCAGTGACCCTTTCCTCACCGTGATGAAAAGGTCGTTGGTTTAAGACCAGCACCAATCCCCATTTTTTAATTTAATTGAAAATGGGTCTTGAAGCAGAGTCTACAGTAATATCTTGTAAATAATAAATTTAAAAAATATTATAATAAATAATGGATTCTTTAAATTATTTGTGTTGCTTTTAAACAATGAGTTAGCACTCATTACCCTATATGTTACAAAAATC
>JASAMX010024814.1:0-22182 GCA_030248175.1 Microlaimidae sp. YZB2_3
TTTCTAGTTTTTTAGTTTATTAGAAAATTTATTAATTGATGACGAATTTTGATTTCACGGATAGATCGCGGACTAATTATGTTGAAAATTTTGTTTTGCTAGATGAGCGTATAAAGGATTTTTATTTTCTTTCTAACGATAACGACCACATTGCAATTCTACCGTAATTTTAGACTATTTTTTTCTTTTCATAATATATTCTCGAATTGAAATCATCCATTTTTTTTCTTTATTTCCAAAAAAAAAAGTTATTTTTTTCAAAATATATAGTTTTACAAATTTAAATGGAAATGATTAGTACATGTAAGTCATTACAATTTCAGTCCGTATGTTCAGACATTATTAAATTTTGCGCTAACATAAAAAGTTTTTACATACAGTAAGACATTGCATTATTTTTACTGGGGTCTGTAAAATCATTTCCAGACAAACAATAATATTTTAAATACGTGTAAATTGACATATTTAAATGTCAGTTTTTTTTTCGTCTGGAAAAATAATCAAATAAAATTTTCTCTGCAAAAACTATAAAAATCACTAAATTTAAAACCAGTTTGAAGCAATCAAACTTGACTTGACCCTCTTCATGGAGGTAAAGTAATTTTAAATACTTTAAAAAAATTTTAAATGGTTTAAAATTAAAATTAATATATTGTTAAGTGTCAATTGGCTTGAATTTTCGTTTTATGCTGCATTTTAACCAAAATAACCGTTAATCCTCCAAAAAAATCTTTCCTTTTAAAATGTATTACAGCGCACCAATATTTTGAACCGTGTGTTTTTTCTATTTTGTTTTTCAAGTCAAATAATTTTTGTTTAATAATTTTTTTTCTGCGTTCGTAAATTTTTGACCTCTTACTTTAAGATTGAAGTGCACGTTCTTTTAAACCTATTAATTTGCGTCATAAAATCCACAACATTAGATCGAATATATATAACAATGATGGCAAAGGCAAAAATAACAGAAGATCATTAAAATTGTATATTTAACCCTTTGGGATTTTTTCGCCCAAAAATCGCTGCAAATCCGCAAAAGGAATTCTGCGTTAGTGCTGCATTGTGTTAAACTTCGCGTCCGGCCCCGATGGGCGCCCAGGTTAACACTAAGCAGCGGTGACGCGGAATACCATCTGCGGATATGTGGCTGAAAGAATCCCAAAGGGTTAAAACGTGTTTTAATCAAAACAAATTCAATATAACGGTAAATTTTTTACTTACGTCTTTTTACGAAATATAAAAAAACCAGCAAACATTAGTTTTTAGAAAATTTATGCATTCCAATTTGAAAATAATTAATTTAAAAAAATTGTTAAAAAATATTTATTTCTTTAAGATTAAGCGTTGTTTCGTTGTTTTCAATAGTTTAAAGATAAATTTCATCATTAATTGTGGAATGTCAAGTACCCACTTGACATGATAGCCAACTAACGTGATACAGTATCTTCAAAAAAAATATCACGTGCAGGAAAACACGTGACGCGACTTAATATTTATTGGTTGCATTATCACTGACGCTTATTTTTTTATTATTGGCTTGCGCGCTTATTGTTAAATTCTTAATGACGGAGAGCAATTACGCCCTTATTTTTACCTGAAAGACTTAAGCTTTAAGCGTTTTTGGTTTTTTATTAAGTATTGGATTCAGTATTGCAAGTTATAACGGACATCAAGGTGTAATCTTTGTATATAGTTTTTTTAAACGTAACCTTGGCGTGAAATCACCCTATTTCACTGCTCTATTTAGAAATTACCGCATTTTCCCTACTTATCATATTACAATTTGTTTTTAATTTTTAATAAACTAAAAATTTTAAAACAGTTGTCAAACCACATGGCAAAAATTTGTTTTGTTGTTTACGATTTCGAGTCCTGGGCCAGGAACGCATTGAAAAAATTTTTGGTTGCTTTTTAAAATCATTATGTTTAAATCCTTATTTACCTTCTATTAACATCCTCATTTCGTTTACACTTTGTAAAACTACAGTACACCAAACAGTTACAATATTTCTTGTCAAATTTTCAATTTTTACAGTGCATAATAAAAATTCGGACTGCGATCTTTAAATATCTTTTGTTCAGAAAAATTACCATACAACTAATTATTAAACTAAACAATGTGTATTTTTCTTATAAAAACTAAAACAATTTGTTCTAAAAAAAGTAACATTTTTAGTGTTGTTTGTGATTCTATCAAGAGTATATATATATAAATATAAGAAAAACTTTGTTTAATTGTAAGATATTTATTATGTAACCGCGTTTGAGTATTCATGTTTCATTTAACAATTAAGCTGCTATTTGATTCGTAGAAAAAAATGTTATTAAACGTTTTTTTTAATTGTGGTACCTGCTAAGCGGAAAGAGTCTCAATATAATCTATATTTCTTAATTTTTTTAGAAGACATCAAATAATGCACTGTGTTCATTAGGTGATATCATTTTAATAGGAACCAAAACACACCCTATATCAGGATGCTTCTTTTTCATGAACATTAGTAGAACAACTCCTTAATTAAAGGTGCGGACTGCGGAGTCAAACTTTTTGTTTTAGATTTTGATAATTTTTTGGGAAAACATTACTCCTGCCCCCAATAGCCCACAAAAATTTTTTCAATAAAATGTCTCCAGTGGTTCAGGAGATATGACCACCCAAAAATGGCGTTTTTTAACAATTCTGTTCGTGACAGATTGCTCAATAGGTATAACGAGTTACGTTATAAATTATACACTCAAAGAAAGCGGCTACTTTCTACTTTAATTTGATACCTTGATCGTTAAGATTGGTGCAACACGTCGAAATATTGCGTTTCCCGTACAAAAAACCGCAACTTTTTCGTTAAAAACACCAAACGACGGCAGTGATTTTGTGAAGTTTGCCCAACCTTTCATTCCTTCATTTCATGTTTTTAGTAAAAAAATTGAAGGTTTTTTGTACGAAAAACGTAATATCTTGACAAATATTGCACTAATCTTAACGATCAAGCTATTAAGTTAAAGTAGAAAGTAGCCGCTTTGTTTGAGTGCATAATTTGGAACGTAAATCGATAACCAATTAAGCAATCTGTCACGTACAGAATTGTCGAAAAACACCATTCTCGGGGGTTCATAACTACTAAACCACTGGAGATATTTTGTTGAAAAATTTTTGTAGACTAATGGGAGCAGGGGTAAGGTTTTCACAAAAAAATTATCAAAATCGAAGACAAAAAGTTTAACTTCGCATCGCAAGTTTAAACGTTCTAACATCAAGCGTTCTAACATCAAACGTCTAACATCAAAGTTTGCACGAGTTAAAGAAGTAATATAGTGAGTAATTCCTTTCTTTTATTGCTATGTATTTATAATTTTATTGAGAAAAACTGTTAGTTTAGATTCTACAGATTGGACGATATTTAGAGCGCTACACTAGTCCAAAATGCGTGTTTTTGCCAGTGAAGCGCTTGTTTTGTTGGTTATGGGCTGGAATGTGTCCAGTGGATTTGATTGTAAAACGCGTAAAAGATCTCCTATATGTGAAATATCTGCAATTAGACACCCAATACAGCCGATTATAGAAGAGAAGTTGTTAAGAAGAAAATGCAGATACAATGTGTATGTTTTTTTTAAAAATATTTTTCATAGTCAATAGTCCGTAAATATGTGCACTGAAAAAAAAACCAATTATTTTTTTCACCGAATTTTTTCACTTAAGTTTTATTTCAATGCACTTAAATTTGTACTAGACTATTGTTAAAGGTGATTTTTACTTTATAAAAAAATGCTTTAAATTATACTAAAACGGTTCCAGGTGGTTAAATTTTGTGACTTTGTTTTAATTCAGCTAAACAGCTAAAGGCTTCAGTTAAAGAAAAAAAGGGTTTTTTTAAAAACGCAAAAATACTATATAAGTTTTATATGCAAATTTTATTTGGCGCCAAACAAAGAAACGACTACAGCTAAAAATTCTGTTTTCGTCGGTAAAAATATTTAAAAGTAAAAAACAAACAATGAAGGTCACAGAAATTGACGAATAATATTTTTTTAGATGTGATTGTGAGGGTTCTTTAATATAATATAATTTTTCACTGTTTGTATTTTTGAATTTTTTAAATAAAAAACCCGAAAAAACTGTCAAAAATCCACTCAATCTGCCTTTTCCCAATATTTATGTGATCCGTTTTTATGGGGCGTTTGGAGCAGGTGACGTTCAAGAGCGTAAATTATTTGGCAACGAAAGAAAACCGTCGCACGCGGTGGTACTGATGAATTTAGTGACTTGGACTTTTGAAATCTGGTGACCTCGAACCAGATATAAAGATAGTTATCGTTGCCATTAGTAGTTCAAAAAATTAATTTGAATTTTTTTTTTTTGATAAATACATACAATGTATTATCAGTTTAAGAGTTAAATTAAAATGTGGCTTATTTAAGAGTAAACGGTAGCACACGACATAGTAAAGAAAGACTCAGTTTTTACCACTTCTACTACACCCCACTAATATTATTAAAAATAATTTTTTGCCGCCTAAAAGAGGGGTGCTATAGAAAAGTAAGTATCTATCGTGTGGTGAGGGTGATAAAAAAACCTCTGAAACGCTTCCCATTTTCGCAGATTATTCCCATGGATCCCCTTTTTAAAAACATTAGGCCCTTTTAAAAAAATTTTGTTATTTTTGGGGGGAAATTTTATAGAAAATAAGGTAAAGGTGGGGGCCAGCTCTAGAGGATGTCTTGGGTTTATAATAATTTCTTAATATTTTTTTTTTACAAAAAAAATCTATACTCAAAAAATCATAATATATATTTCCAAAAGCCTTTATTCGATCTTTAATGGTAAAAACCTAAAAATATCTTATCCAGCTATTTCTAACTATTTCCCAAGAAACATCTACTATTTTCTTATTTTCGTTTAATTTTCTTTTAATTTTTGCTGAGATTCTTTATTTCGAGAGACACTCCCTTAACCTCTCCTTTTACTACTTCTTCCTCTTGTAGGACCCAGCGGGCCCAGAAGCGGCGGCTTGCACGCCCGGCTACTCGCCCAGGTGGCTTGGGTGCGAGATGTCCCCTGCCGCCAATATTTTCTACGCCTAAAATTTTTTTTTTTCTTTATGTTTTATCATTCTAGTTTATCAAATGAGATATTGTAAAAAGAAAATATAAATATGAAAAAATCTAAGTAATAAACTTTATTATTGATATGTTTTATTGATTAATATTGTTTCTACTTGTATGTTATTATTGTTCTACAGAAATTACGACAAAAACAATGAAAAGCAAAAATACGAATCAAAAAATGAAACTACAAAACAAACTACGTACAAAAAAATGTAATTCCAAAAAAAAAACTTAAAATGAATTTTCGTCAAAAATTCGGTTAAAGTTTTTGTTTAATTTGCACGTCAAAATTCTTTAACAGCAGTTTTTTTTCGTTTTTAGTTCAAATTTTTCAAACACCGACGACATTTCAATGAAATTCTTGCTGGAAAAATATTAATTTAAAATTTAGGGGTGTTCGTATCGTATAACTTAAATTTTTTTTTCAACATTGCGAAATGGTAACAAAAAATCTTACGTTAGACCTATCGTTGAATATGTTAGTGTTGTTTGGAGTCTCTATTTAATTAAAAATACAGAAATTATTAAACGCGTCCAACGAAACTTCACCAGAAGGTTATCCAAACGTTGTAATTTAGTTTACGTTTCTTATGAACAAAGACTAACATATCTAAAGCTGCAAAAAATTTGTGAGCGACAAAAATTTGTAATGGGTGATTTTTCTGAATGTTACAAAATTCTTCATTTTAAAATCAATATTAACCAAAATGACTTTTTGTTCGTTAAACCATAACTCCACAAGGGGTCATTCCTTAAAGTTGAAGGTTCAAAAATCAAAATCTGCTTTTGTAATAGAGTTGTTTCCCAATGGAACTGTTTTTTCTGAAAATTAAGTTACCGCTTCTACACTAAAACACTTTAAAAATAGCTTTAAGAATGTTCCTTTTTAGAACTTATTTATTTATAAGCCTTAGGACCATTATCTAGTAAACCACGAGTTTGTGATTAAGTAGCGTCCATGATAGGTTCGCTTTGGCAATGCAACGCCTTTTGTTTTGTCTATTGTTTGATTTTGTTTTTCCTATTAATTGTTTACTAGAATAAATGAAATGAAATGACAACATTAAAAATCTTAATAAAAAAATTAAATATAAAAACTTAAAAATTTTAAAAAACTTAATGCTATGCAAGGACATTATAGTTTAAATGTAGAAAACTAAAAAAATCATGTTAAAAAATAACTTTATTCTATTAAAAATAAAATCAAATAGGGGAGAATATTGCAGGTCTCCCGGTGTCAAAGGTGCGTATAAAGCGTATTCCAAAGGAACTGAGCATTTCGGCCTTTTCCTGGCCAATGAGGGAACTTGCGAGGAAGACAAATTCAAAAAGGTCGCAGAATTTTTCACAAAATGCTGCTGGCCTTCGCCAATGCAAAGTTTTGGTAAGAACTTTTAATAATCAGTAAAACACAAAACAAAACAATAATTGCATTTTAAATTCAACTAACATAAGGAATCTGTATAGTTTTTTTTAGTTTAACACTGATGTTGGTGTTAAAAATCTTTTCTTGTTGGCGTGTTTTATTATTATTGCAAATAAGTTTTGGACTATATTTATTTTCTATCTTTTTTTGTTGTACTATTTTTATTTTATCTACAATTAATTTTGTTGGTTCTATAAATAATCTGCTCACTTAAGCATATCAATTAACCTGTTTCCGTGATCGCGTTTTCCCAGGTTACAACAGTAAAACTTTTATGAAGGATTACGATGGTTAATTTATTAGGTTATCCACGTTTGGTATTACGCATCATCTAGGTGTACTACGTATCATCTAGGTAAGACCTAGGAGAAACGTAAAGTTAACCGCGGTGAAATTCACACACCAAAATGGTCAGACGAACACAACAACACTGGGGGACAAAGATTTCACAGCGGTGGGATAAAAATTTAACCGTGGTAACATTGGGAAAATCTGCGATCTCGGAAACGGGTTGAGCAGCAAAGAAGCGTGAAACTTCTTCGTGGTTTTCTCCTTAATAATAGAAAGTTTAAGATATGTATATAAGCATAATATTTAGCTAAAGCATTAAAAATAAGATACAAATTAATACATACATACATATATAATATATTAATACATAAATAAATTTATTTGAATTAAGCGTATTTAACACATCATTTGACGATGTATCGAGAGTACGCGATTACGGAAACGGGAATCAAGCCAGGTACTCCAATTTACACCATGGTCAAAAACAAATTTCTTCCGATTAGATTTCATTATCCCGTGGGTGGCCCTATAAAGTGCGTATAAACTCCTTCTCAGAACGCCTGAAATGTTTTTGGTCCATGTGTTTCACAAAAGGTGTAAACTTCAACTGAAACATTTATCTTACAGAATGACAACATTGGACTCCGAAGGGCTTTTGAAAAATTTTTTACAACAGAAGTGGCGAAAGTGTATCAAAAATCATTTATATTTACTTCTAAAGGACGAATTATTTTCGAATTTTTTTTACATAACTTTTAAATAAAATAATTTAGTTTTTTTTAATTTTGCTGATAAATTTCTAAATTATGAAAGGTACACCACTATTCGATTTAAATGGGAATTAAGATGATCCGGTTCCGATTAAAGCGCTCCTTCCTGTTGCGTCTGCCTCGAAATGATATTAGAAATAAAATTTATACTAGGTTGCTTTACTATGACAGAATGAGTCAAAATCGTTTTAAGATACTTGTAACTGTGACTCTTTTTAATTACCTGTTAACATACAAATAAGTCGTATGAGTCAGAGTCACGTTGATTTTATACTGACTGTGACGTTTTATGTTTTGGTAAAGATGATGTACGCTCCTTGGCGGAAACTACCGTAATTCTGGAAAAAAAATTAGTCTGCAAACTGTCGTCTGGGATTTACTTTAATAATTCGATCAGGAGCCGGTCCACTGAATTAGCCGTGATTGCTCTGTGAACACGTTGTTTAATACTCTTCCGATAATGTTTTAATTTTTTTCGCTTTTCGCGGCAAATATTTCAAAATATTCTCTAATTTTTAATTTATTTTTGATGTGATTAATTGATATTTTAATACCGATGCATATTTATTTTAAGTACAAGTGTAAAATCGGGTAAAAATTGTTTATTTTGCAGCAAATCTAATTTTGAATTTTTTTTTCACCCCCCCCCCCCCAAGTTCTTCAGGCCCCAAAGGGGGGGGGACAAAAAAAAAAGGAGGCCGCCCGCAAGCCGGGGACGCGAGACCGGACGGCCCCCCGGAAAAAACCAGAAAACGCACAGCCGCAAACCACCCAAAAAAAACACCCCCCACCCCCCCCCCCCACCCACACTCCCCCCACCCCAAAGGGCCCCCCCCCCCCCCCATGTTCAAAATCATTTATTTTGATGTAAATCATTAAATGTCTCAAAATCAAACAAAAGTGTGATTAAAAACGTGCTAAGATAGCATAGTTATAAACACGTTTTGGACCGGCTAAAAGTAATTTGCATACAAAAATGTGCAGGTGTTCTATAAAACAAACAGGTTTTAATTTTTTGTTTATTTATGCTGTTACGCCGTATGGTGTATAAAATCTATAGCATCAGATGAAGCTAGACTCGCGCGTTAGACTTTAATAGATCAAAAGGTATTGTCTCACTCATTTTTGTCAAAAAGCTAAAAAAAGCAAATATAATTTTTTTTGGTCACAACCTTTTTTTGTCTGGCCTTGCACGATTGGACGCTTGGCAAAAAGCTTAACAAATGTTAAAATAAAATTAAAAACAAAGTATAAAAACGTCGTAACTACAGCAAAATAAGTCACAGTCATTATTACATACACGTGACTGTGACTCATTCTATAGTTTATAAGATGCTGTTTGAAATCCAAAATGAGTCAGAGTCGCATATATTTATACGCCTTGTGGCTTATTCTACTATAAGAACGATGACGGAAAGGAGAAGTTTATACCGATGACGTCACAAGACTTTGGTGCGCCGGTCATCCGGAGTGTTTGGAACGGATTTTAAATGCTACACAAAATTTGACCTATTTTTCCACCGATTCCTGCCCCTACGAGCACAAAACATGGTAATAAATGGGGCGAATGAAAAAAAGTGTAAAGACACTGAAAAAATACAAATAATCGAAAAACTCCCACTGTAAAGGCTGGTTCATACTTATGACAAAACGTCCTTTGGACAAAGTCCAAAGGACAATTTTAGAAAGCCAAAACGTCCTTTGGACTTTTTCCTTTGGACGAAGTACGAATGCTACTTAGAATTTGTCCTTAGGACAAAGTTCAAAGGACAAAAAGTATGAACACGTTGTCCTTTGGATTTTGTCCTTTGGACTTTGTCCTTTAAACAAAGTCCAAATGACGTTTTTACGCTGTATTTGTCCTTTAGACTTTGTCCAAAGGACGTTTTGTCATAAGTATGAGCCAGCCTTAAAACGCCCTTTTTATTCCTATAGTAATGTCCTACCTAACACATTGTATTGTATTGTATTTTTATTTCGTCTACGACTGGGAAGAACACATTAGAAGTATAGAACAGTCGGTTATCCTTATACAGTTCTATGACATATTAGAACGACAAATAGTCTGTCTCAGATCCCAGGGTAGTTCTAGGACTGTATGAATTACAAATAATATGTTTTAGATCCTCGGGTTGTTCCGAGATTGTATTAGGACATATTATAACGGGAACTATTTTTTTCATGTCCTAAAAAAATATTACTTTCTGTCTAAAAAGTTTTTTTATCCGTATAGGACTGCCTTAACACACTAGAGGTAGGACAGTAGACTTTCTTTTTCCAAGATATTTTAGAAGGACAAAGTATTTATCCCAGGGCTAAGGGTTATTTTAGGACTGTTTTAAGACACTGTTATAAAATATAAACTAATTTCTATTAAGATTGGGATTAATAGGAGAATTTTAGAACACATAAAAATAGGACAGTAGACTGCTTTTGTCAGGTTTAGGGAACATTAGAAGAAGTCAATACTCAATAGACTGTTTTGGAACAATTCTAGGACATATTAGTAAGAAAAGATTTCCAGACCCGTTTATTACCATGTTTCAAGCCAACCACCCCCGAGTGACGGAATTTTTAAAAATAAAGGCAATTCACCTGCGCAGCAAAAACATTCGGAGAAGAAAGAAATGAGTTCCATAACAAACGACAGTCATCCCAATAAAACCAAAAGCAGCTCAAACAATAACAAAATTATTAGTGGGATCAAGAAGCAAATTCAAAATGAGCTATTGAAAAAATGATAGGCTGCCAAGAAGTACAAGAAGAAATTTAGGTAGAAAGTGCTTAAAGTCAGCAAATTGTCGGTGATACTATTATCGCAGGGCAAATCGCGTATGATATTATATTGTGTGGATTTGTAAACTTATGCGAGTTTTTATTATTTTTTTTGCAGTATATTATATTTGTGAACCAAATAATCTTTAAAATTTATTGAAAATAATAAAAAAGTACAAATAAAACTGTAATATTTTCTTTAGATCAATGGACAACCGAAAATATAAAATAATAGCGTATTTACAATTTTTATAGAAATAAAAGTTCAGAGCAGTTACGCCCTTAATTTCACCCTGGAAGACTTTAGCTTTAGTTCAAGCCTTGTCTTAAAACCGGAGAGCGTGGCAAACTTGATTTGCATTATATACATTTTTGAATTTTATTAAATATTACAAGGAGAATCACGACGGTTAATTCAATGTACACAAAGGTCTCAAAAAGATTTAAAAATAATTTGTAAAAGACACGGGGAAAAAATGAAAAAAATAAGTATTTACAACCAGCTGTTTTTTAGAATAAACGTTTATGTTTTATTAATATTTTCGTGTATTATGATCTTGTTTTTTTTACCAATAAAATTTATTTTTTAATGAATTTTTTAAAAATTATTTTTTATGAGTGCCATATACAAATTATTTTTTAAATCTTTTCAAGACTTTTGTGTACATTGAATTAAGTGTCGTGATTGTCCATTACATTTTGTGTAAAATATATACACTGTAATAAAAACTGCTAAAAACATAATTAAATTAGTATAACAGAACTAACTAAATGTATATCTTTCTAACATCTAGCTCAGACTTTTCTGTATGATTGTAAACTTTTGTCACTATAGGTATCAAATTTGTCTAAAAAAATCTAAACAATATTACCTGTTTATAAAAAAAATAGAATGGCAATGAGTGGCAAAGCAAATTAAAGCGATTTTAATATCCACATACCAGAATTTTAAAAAACTTAAAGGATAAATTGTATAATTGTTTGGGTATAAATCTAGCTATATTGCTTTGATTTTTATTTTTTTTGGTCTACTATTTTTATTATTTAACAAATAAACCAATCTCGTCGGTTTTGCTTTAAACAAAAAATAACAAAACATTTGTTAGATAATAAAAAATGTAAATAAATTTGATTAAATATATTTCTATATCATGGGTGTCGCGGAAGAGCCACGGGGCGATTTAGCCCCGTGGCGCCGCGCCCACCATTATTAAAGAACGTGGGTAAATTTTGAAATTCAGAACGTTTTTCTTCTTCTTTTTATTATTATTATTATTATTATTATTATTCCAATGCTCCATCCTTAAAAGCGATATTCCTGTCCATGATGTTTTTATACCAACCCAGCTGTCGCCTAGGCGCTGCATCGATGATGTATGGTCATCTAAAAGCATAAAATAAAACCCCCAAACATGGGTTCTTTGAAAACCGTACAGAAAATTGCGAAAAAAATTCTTTTTATTTTCGAACTACTTTTTATTGATAAATAATATATTTCTATTGACAATATTAAAAAAGTATAACTCGGCAACAGAATGATTATCAACATATGTCATGGCGCAGCTAAAACTATAGTTTATTAGACTATTTTTTAATTTAATTCAAAAAAAGGATAGCAGGAAAAAGGGGCGATTTTTGCCCGGGCGTATGTTTAGACAGAAAAGTTGTGGACTCGTAGATGAACACGGTCACTGAAGCTGGACGGTGTTTACCCCGGCCAAATGACATTTCAGGGTCGACCCTTAGTTTTCTATGGGGGGTCGCCCCGGGATGGAAGATTTTGAAACCTAGAGGGGAGTCAGGTGGGGTCCAATGTACGAAGCAAAATACTTTTAAACCATTAAAGGTTTAATAATAGGTTTTTTATACGATAATATTACATTTTATTGAATAAAAAACGATATTCTGGTATAAAAAGGGTGTAAAAACATAAATTTGTGTTAAAAATTGGCGTTTTTGGAAGAAAATTTTGTATAAAAAAGGTACTTAAAATTCTTCGAGAGGGGAGGGGGGTCAGGGGTAAAAAATTCAAAAATTTGGTGGAAGGAGGGGGGCCTAAATTTTTTTCTATGGGGGGGAGCAAAATTTCGAGGCTAGGGGGAAAGTGTGGAAATTTTTATTCATTGAGCAGCTGCCCAAACAAAATGCAAATTTCCTATAGTCCACATAATGTCCATCTCAGACTAGTCCATATCTTTTCTGTCTAAACAAACATACACCCCGGGAAAAATCGCCCCCTGCTCTATTTTTAGAGCATTTTTCAAGGCTAGTTCACTATTATTTAAAATGACAAATTTATTAAAAATCTTCGTTTATTTTAAGAATTATAAGCAAATAAAATCTAGCTGACCTCGATAATTGCAGTAATAACTCGACTATTTAACAACAAAACCATTCAAAAAATTTCACTCAAGCGGTTTAATAATAAAGTTTAAAATTGTATTTTAATAATTATTTATCAAATTACTTAATTTGGAACCCAAATGCAAATTTTTTAAGGGCTAAAGTTGGTTAATTTTTGTATATTTTGTGAAAACGCGGAATTTAAAAAACTCTGTGTTCTTATTTAAAAAAAACACGTGATTACCGCACAATTTTCATGTCTGCATTCTAATTTTCGACGTCAGCTGGATATAATTCAACCATAGTATAAATGGGGGTAACATTTGTTGTTTTAATTTTTATTCACACAAAACCCATTTTTATTTTCGTAAACGCACAGCCCATATCTGATTGCTGTATACTTGGATGCAATTAGCAATTGGCAAAAATCATGCTCACAGCAAGAATTTACAATCGTGAAATCACCATTTTTAATTATGTTTAAGTTTATGAGCATAATTTAACATGCAATCAAACCACATACCACTTTTCTGTTGAATTAAACTTGATGGGTTTAATAATATAGTACCCCGAAAATTATTTGTTGAGTTCGCTTGGTGTCCGATAAATATTTCCGCAACAACAATTTCCGCGGGAAAAATTTCCGCGGCAGAATTTCCTCAGCATTATTTTCTTTGGAAGATTATTTCTGCCGAAAGAAGACTATTTCTTATTCTATATTTCGGGGTTTTTTTTGTATTAAAAATTATAATAAAAAGCAGTTTTGAAAATTTTTGACATGCCGCGGCGATTTTTTAAAATTAAACAAAGATTAAAGATTAAACAAAAAGATTTTGTCATCGGATTTTCATGTTAAAAAAATTTTTTTAAGAAAATAAAAATACTTTTTTTCTAACGAAATAAAGTCAAATTAATCTTAAATTTGCTGCAGATTTATTGTGGCGTTGAAAGTAACAGGCCAAAAGAGCCATAAGACGTTATAGCTAGGTACTAAAGAGCCGGAAAAAAGGGGACCTAAGAGCCAAGTAGCCTGAACGAAAGGGAAAAAAACCAAATGGGAGATAATCATGAAAAAAACAAAAGAGCCAAGAGGTCAGCAAGTTGGACTTAAGAGCCAGAAAAAGGGACTTTAGAGTCTTTGACGGCGCTTTGTTTTTTAATAACGTTATAAGGCGTAATTTTCTAAATAAACACATTAGAGGGGACTTTAGATACATATTTTCTTTTTTTAATTACTTTAACAATTTTGCTATTGCAAAACATTACAATAAACTTTAGAACTGAATTTATTTTTATTAAGTTTTTTTAATCACTTCAATCTTTATGCGTTTTTAACGAATAATTCGTTTTTCTTAATAATTCATAGATCTATAGATTTTCTTGATTGTATTTCTTATTGGCCCAATAAAATAAAGGTCAAATTTTTTTTTGTAAATTTAATATTTTTTCACAACTTATTTAAAGCGCTAAAAATACAAATAGAATAATCCTAAATTTCAAGCTTTAATGAACTTAAAATCAATCATTTGAAGGGCAGAGCTCCGGACGGAACTCTCTCTGCTTTAAATGGTCGGAGCTCCGAAGCATGATATTGAAGGTTAGGAACATCACTCTTTTGATTGTGTTGAATAATTAAAAAATTTGTAATTTTTTCTAAACTCAATTTATAAAAAAAAGACTTTCTTGCATCGTGGCAACGCTTAACAAACACGAACACGCCTCACAAGTTTTACCGCGAAACGCAATATTTTTTAAAATTATTTTTCCTATAGTTTGGTTTCTAAACTAATAGACGGATTAAGAAATTTAAATATCGCTAAAATGTCTCTATTGGCTAAAATTTAAATATGTAAGCGTAAAAAGTACCAAAAAGCCAAACGTATAGTCACTCTATCGGTCGTCGAGAAACACTTTTAGTATTACACATAAGCCGAAAGAGGGATTGCTTAATAAGAATAAAATTTTATTTAAAAGCATGGGAAATAAAAATTTGTCGCAAATGTGGGACAAATTAAAGTTTAAAAATAATTACAAACTATATCAAAGTTCAAAACATTCGAATTTATATAAAAAAAGTTATTTTGTTAGCGGTTTTTCACGTTTGGCTCTTTAGTCCCTCTTACAATGTCGATTTACGCATGTAAACGTTTTTTCTAAATAGTTTTGTCACTTTTGGCTTTTTGGACACAATGGCCGGAATTCACAAAGCGGGGTATACACCGTGTATGTGTATCCGCTGTATACACCGTGTAAACTACGGTATAATTGGTTCCGATCCAGTTTCGTTCCAGGACACTAACTGAGCACCACAAACCCGTGTTTACACGGTGTCCCCCGCTTCGGGCTATTCTCCCAACCCCCCTGATATAGCGGATACACATACACGGTGTATACACCTCTCCCCCCCGTGTATCCCCATCCCGCCCCTCCCCCCGGTACAGAGCTCTAAGGTCTTACCATTTTCTTCTCTTAATCTCTTTGCTTTTCTTCACTGGCTCTAAGATGACCTTTTTGTGGCTCTTTGGTCTGAAAAAGTGCGGCTTTTAGGTCCCGAAATTGAGCCTTCTTAGTACCCGTGGCTCTTCCGTCTCTAAATTACGTTGAATTTGTTTACAATTTGTTTATAATACCTTTGTTTATGTTTAGATCAACATAATACATCCAACAAAAATACACATTTAGGGCATGTTCAACTTTTTAATGTTTATTTAGTTTTAATGCATTGTATAATAGCTGAAAATATTTAAAAAAAAGCGTGAATTGCGACGAATTATTGTATTTTTAAAAATTGTAAACGGTCACACACACCAATAGAATTTAATTAATGTTTTTGCATATAGCCAAAATATTATATACAATACCGACTAACAGGAAACATCCTCGCAGATTTTCCTCCACAGCTTTTTCCTAAGCATAAGCCTACGTTTTTTAAGCCTTTTAAAAATCACTATAAATAAATCACTAATAATAAATCACTTTACTAATAACTGCGCGGCAAAACTTTTGCTTGATTTTTAGGTTTTGCTAAGGCTTAGGAAAACGTACGCTTAGGCTTAAGCTTCGGAGATAAATTTTCAAAAGTATTTTCTGTTACTATTGAAAATAAAATAGAATAAGTATTTTTAAAAATAATTTAAACAATAATTTTTTTTACAAATCTTAAAATTTAGGACGGAAAAACAAAACAATTTTAGATAAAAATAAAAAAACAAAATTTTTGATTTGAAGAATGTTGCAGTTGAGTACTTTTCTGCCAACGTTCCAAGTTATATAAAAAAAAAACCAAATTTGTATAATACGATCATCCGGATGATCGTATTATCCACCTTTGGAAAAACAAAAAAAAAACGGAAAAAACTCCCTCGCAAAAATTTTTCTGCGAAAATAATCTTTCTTTCGCTTCTTCCGGTCTCGCGTTCGAGTTCCTTGTGTTATTTTTGGGTTTTTCCTTTTTATTTTAAAGAATTATACTTTAAGGTAATTATTTTTAAATTTTAGTTTTAATATTTTTATGAAATTTTCAATTTTATATTTATTTTTATAAAAAAGTAAAGCTTGGATGCTAATTTGAGAATTATTATGTATCCTCTGACTATATTCATGTATCAAGTGGTGTACCCCAGGGCAGTGTTCTGGGTCCACTGCTTTTTTTCCTTTATATTAATCAATTTGCCAGACTGCTTCGACTCTAACGCTTCTGTGAAACTCTTCGCAGATGACGCTAAATTTTATTCTATTCTTGACAAAACTCAATCTCAAAATAATTTTCAAAAAAATCTTAATAATTTTTGTTCATGGGCTCACAGTTGGCAATTAAAACAACGCGTCTATTATTTAAGTTATAACAAAATTGAAAGCAAAAATCTTATTTGTGATTTAGGTATTTTAATATTATCAAATTTAAAATTCTCAAGCCACTGTGCTTCTATTTCTGCTAAAGCTAAAAATAGAATTGCTATTTTATTTAGGGCTTTTCGTACAAAACATCCAAATATTTTGACCAAGCCTATACGAGCTTTGTGCGCCCTTTGCTGGAATTAGAAACTTTGAATCTAAATTATTTAAAAGATAAGGAATGCATAGAAAAAGTTCAACGAACGTTTACCCGGGTATTCTAGATGCAACTTTCCTTATGCTTGTTATACCGATAGGCTAAAAAATTTAGGACTTAATAAACTTGAAATACTCAGAACGCGCAACGATCTTGTCTTTTGCTATTAATTAATTAATAACCTCACTGAATTACAAGCTGATAACTTTTTACAAATTGATCAAAATTTTAAAACTCGATCCAATTGCCTTAAACTAAAAGGAAGTCATTTTCGATTAGATATATCAAAATTTTTCTTTACAAATCGCATTATTTCGTTGTGGAACAGTCTTCCACGTGATGTTGTTTTTTCAAAATCATTAAGCATTTTTAGTCGAAAGCTCTTAACTTTAAGCTTGTAATAAAAATTTTTACAAATACAAATTTTTCAATTTTTTTAAAATAAACAGTATAAATATATAAAACAACAAATTTTTACCTCTTTTAAAATAAAAAAAATGTGTTCCACTAGCTATTTTATTTAGTTTAATATATATTTTTTGTTTTTATAAATTGTATTATGTCTTTAAATAGCTTTTCCTACTGTTTTATGATAGTTTTTCTGTTTGTGTTTACAGATTTCGTGTGTCTAGTTATTCTAGCATATAAGTTTTATGTTTCTGCTTATTTCCACTGTTCAGTCTACGTTCACAATGTATTTTAAATATTCGATTTTCTTTATGTTTGTGATAATTCTTTGATGTTCTGTTTACATCTACGTATGTTACTTTTTCGTGACCCTTTGCAACATAAATTCTTTAACTTAAAAAAATTATGTCATATGGTGTTTTTTTGTAATATGTTGTATGGTATATGTATTGTAGTGATACTATTGATATCATAATTGTGTTGATATTCGCTATTATTCGCTTTTATTTTTTGTAAAAAAATCTTTAAAATAAAAAAGAATTAACGAATATTCATTAAAACGAAATTAAATTTTTACTAAACTAAACTAAAAATAATTTCGTTGTATTCATAAAGCCTTTGGACCCGGTCTACTTTGGACTGGGTTCATTTTGATCATCCGAAAAGTGGACTGGGTCCGTTTTAATCATCGGAAAAGTTGAATGGTCCGTTTTAATCATCGGAAAAGTTGAATGGTCCGTTTTAATCATTGGAAAAGTGGACTGAGTTCGTTTGTGTTTCATGCTGTACTTAAACTATTTATGGTTTTAGTTTCGGAATCTCACATTAAAAATTCAAAATTATGAGTACATTTCGATGTTTTAATGTTTTTAATCCGAAATTAAAAGCCGTAAATAGCCAGTAAAACAAAAACGGACCCAGTCCACTATGTTGTCCACGATGTTTAAAACGGGCCCAATCAACTTTTCCGATGATCAAAATGGACCCAGTCCAAAATGGACCGGTTCCAAAAGTTTTATAAATAGCACGGTTATTTTTTATATTTGTTTTTATAAAAAGTAAAACTATTGAATGCAAATTAACGAATATTTATTGTGACGAAAATAACAAGTGGACTAAAAACTTGTTATGATTCTCGGAAATGTTTTTTTTTTCTTTTTTAACGTAAGTTTAAGACGTCGTCAACCAATATTTTTCTGTCATTTTACTGTAAAAAACCTTATTACCCAGAATTCGGTATGCGACCGCAAATTCCAGTGTAAAATTTTGTCTTGAGAAAAGTTTTAGTGTTGTTTAATTTTTAGAAAAAAAGATATCAAAAAGTTACCATCTTTAGCCAAAAAGATTGGCTTGTCACCAATCTGACCCGGGTACTAAATACATACATTTATGACCTAAGCACTGCTTTAATTCTTCCATATTTTCTTGTAGTAATCTTTAAGAATCCTAAACGGGATAAGTTGATATATTATAATAATTTAACAAATATTTGTTTTAAATGCAACTTAATAAAGCCCTAACACTTAGTAAGCCGTTTTGTTAACCCCTAACTACTGTGGGGTGTTTACGTTTTATTAGCTTGTAAAACAAATATGCATAAAATTATTAACGTATACATTTATGCCATTTATATAATACACTTGGATTTATTGAAAAAATATAAAGAAATTAAAACATTATTAAAAATTTTTATTCGCGTTTAATGGACCATAAAGTAAGGTGTTCATGAATATTTATAATTTGTGACGTGTGATAAGAATTTGATTTGTGTAATAGGGTAGTGCATTTAATTTCGGCACTTTTTCGTTTTTCCAATGTAACTTTTCACTGTATGGCCCGATTTTCATGTTTGATAGCTCATTATGAAGCTTTTACGATAGTGCGTTGCTTCACAATAGTTTCATTGTACGAAAGTAGTTTTTTTTACTTAATTGAATTAGTTTTTAAAAAAATGGAAAATTGCCGAAATTAAATGTATGCATTTAATTTGGCACTTTACAAACAATCGATTGTTTCCCAGTCAAAAAAATCATCATTTTCAAAAATTTAAAAACTTATGATTATCTCCAGACAGTTTTCTTTAATTTAAGCTTCTACTTTTTGTTCAATGTGTAACTGGCAAAAAGTTACAGCTAAAATGCCAAATTGTATCAAAATGAGCAAAATTTGGAAAAAAAGTGCATTTAATTTCGGCACTTTTTGAAAGGACCCCCTTAATCGAGTTTAAGTGCAGTGCTATGACCCCTACACATTTCAACGTTGTCTTTTAACTATTTACAACTACAATTTAACACCCGACCACTTAATTCAACCGTTTTTACCTACAGCAATATGTGTGCCGAAATTACACTATTTTATTTTATAACGATTGCTCACAACAGACGCAACGTATGTAGAACCACGGGGACTAAAAATTCGGAAAATAGACTAAATTTTACCAAGACCAAGTTTAATTTTTAAACCAATTTATTGCGTAATCATGAAATGCCCATGTTCTAAAAACGAGTAACAATTTTATTTTTTATAAATCACACAATTTCACATGAAAATATCATAGCATAACAATTAAAAAGATCACGACAGTCATCTACATATAATTAGCTTTCATTTGAGCTATCAAACGTCGTATTACGTCCAGGATTACCAAAAATATAGTCCAAAGTCAAAAATGCCCAATTGGGAAAAGTGCCGAAATTAAATGCACTACCCTACAATGTTTTTTTAAGTTTAATGCATTCTTCCTATTTTCCCACGAAAACAACTGGGATTTAAATAATATGCAGAAATATTATATTTTTTAAATAAATATAACAACCCAAATTGTATTATTGTGTTTATGATGAATCGACCAAAGTCACATAAGAAATAATTTGCATTAGCACGGTTGGCATGCAGCCAATTGGTCGTTCTATTTGATGTTTATTTCAGCAATTGTAGGTCGGCAGTTTTTACGCCGTCTTTCAACAAAAAGATTCAGATGCTTCGACAGTTCCGAACGCACTTTTTCACCAAACAGTATGCAAATTATTTCTTATGTGACTTTGGTCGTTTGTTTGCAGCGATTTGTGCTTTTCTAGGAGCCGTATATTCGTTTATACAATCTTTGAAATTTTATCGACTATGAAAAAAACACGTGATATTTAATAGAACTGCGTTACTCTGCTATTGTGATGTATGGTATGTGGTTGAACAGTTAGCGCGTCGTCGTGTGCTTTGCGTATTCTCCCTGAAAAAAATAAGACTTTTTAAAAAAATCTGAAATAATCTATTCTGAAATAATTAGATCTTATTATAAATCGGCGCAACATTTTTAATAGTTTTTTATCATCTTATTAAAAGTTCTAAACAGCGCTAGGTTTTTTAAAATACTTTTTGTTATATAAAATATTTTACCATATAGGTCACACAAAATCGGTATATAAACAGCATAAATAAAACTCTGTGCTGGTGCACATTCGATTTTAGATTGATGATAGCGTCAAAAGTTTAGACGTTACATTCCAATTGTACCTACATGCCAAATTTTTTATCTATAAATTATTTAATTATTTTCGCCACCAATGGCCGCTGAGTTACAATCATTGGCCAAGGTAGTCGGTTGTTGAAAAGGCTCTATTCAGAATTTTTTAATAGGTATGTAATAATTTTCTTTGATTTCAAAATTTTTCTTACGGTCGTTAAAATAAACAGTTCTTTAAAGCTAATATTAGAACAAATGATACCAATTAATATGAATGAAACGTATTTAATATACTAATAGTCATTTATTACCTTGCATTTAAAATAAATATCCATGATATCATTAAAAAATCTTATTTTTTCATTTAAACGCAAAAAATTCATGAGATTTTATGGTTTAAATAAAAAAAGAGAGAAAAAAATAGAAAAAAAAATCTAATTTTGACCAATAACAACTTTTCAATAGCTTGCTAACAGTAATATGATTATGGTTTTTATTCGTCGAGAAAATTTTAAAATTATGAATTTCCAATTATAACGTTTAAAAAATCATGTCTAAAAATTAATAATTAAAATTCTAAAAATTATATCAAAACCAAAATATTTTGTTACAAAAAAATTTAGTGTCTTTTAAGTAAAAAAAGAAATTTTCTAAAATTTGATTTTGTTTAGCTGTCTATAAATTAAGGTTTTAGCTACCTAAACTGTTTTTTGGCAAATTGTAAGCTCTTATTAAATTCGATTAATTTAAGATAACAATCTTTATAGTCTTTGCAAAACGTGTTTTTTTGATTTACAAAAAACAAATAACAAACCAAGGCAACGCTAAAATTAGGTTAAAACAATGATTGAAAATTCAAAAAATGCTTGACATTTGTTTATTGTTGTTAGTTTTTTAGTTTATTAGAAAATTTATTAATTGATGACGAATTTTGATTTCACGGACGGATCGCGGACTAAATTATGTTGAAAATTTTGTTTTACATAAGACATTGCATTATTTTTACTGGGGTCTGTAAAATCATTTCCAGACAAACAATAATATTTTAAATACGTGTAAATTGACATATTTAAATGTCAGTTTTTTTTTCATCTGGAAAAATAATCAATTAAAATTTTCTCTGCAAAAACTATAAAAATCACTAAATTTAAAACCAGTTCGAAGCAATCAAACTTGACTTGGCCCTCTTCATGGAGGTAAAGTAATTTTAAATACTGTAAAACATTTTGAATGGTTTAAAATTAAAATTAATATATTGTTAAGTGTCAATTGGCTTGAATTTTCGAATTCTGCTGCATTTTAACCCAAATAACCATTAATCTTCCAAAAAATCTTTAATTTTAAGATATATTACAGCGCGCACCATATTTTTAACCGTGTGTTTTTTCTATTTTGTTTTTCAAGCCAAATAATTTTTGCTGAATAATTTTTTTCTGCGTTTGTAAAATTTTGACCCCTTATTTTAAGATTGAAGTGCACGTTTTTTTTTAAACCTATTAATTTACCTCATAAAATCGACAACATTAGATCGAATATATATGAAAATAAGGTTTTGTTTATT
>JASAMX010024815.1:0-11298 GCA_030248175.1 Microlaimidae sp. YZB2_3
AAGTGTTTTTAAGTCTAATATTGAATTTTATGTATTAAAATAGCTTATTTAGGCCTAAAAAGTGTATTTCAACACCGTTTTTAACTAAAAAACCGTGTTTTTGACAGTAAACAAAAAAATTATACTTCTAAATTGGTCGGGAGGGGGGGGGGGGGGGGTCAGTCTCGCTAGGGCGGGGGTCAGGCCGGACCGCTCCTGAGCCTTGGGTAGGAGGGGGGGCTGGATTCTTTCTAGGGGGTCCAAAATTTTGTCTCTAGGGGGGGAGTGGAGCCCTCTACCCCCCCAACACATCTATGGATATGACTAAGGAAAACCTTTTTAAAGGATTTAAGGAAAGGGTATGTTATGATTATTATTTTAGTTACAACCATAGGTGGGCAGGGGGAGAGGTTGGGGGTTATACACCCCGAAAAATCCCGATTATAGCCGACAACCCCTCCCCCCTCCTAAATTTGGGGGGTCCCAGCAATAAAAACGCTAAAAATGGGGTATATGAGGTATACCCCCAAAAAATTTTTGGTAGATCTTTAATTTTGGGGTCGGTATAAGAACCCCCATCTCCTCAAAATCTGGGATGCCGTACCCACCTATGGTCACAACTAAAAATGTTCTAGATTAATTGTCTGTCTTAATCATCTTGATTCTTTCTTTGCTCTTCCATCTTTCTTTGCTCTTCCACCAGAATTTTATTCGTCAAACCAATCCAATTCTATTGTAGCCCAATTCCGCGAACTTACTTAGTAGTTAAACATCTAGGAGCCTAAGATTTTTGGAGGCGGTGGGGGGTATACCCGACCTCAAAATTTGGGGTGGGTTGGGTGTCCCAAAAAATTTTTGGGGGTATACGGTATACCTTAAAATAAATATCCCATTTTTTAGCATTTTTAGTACTGGGATCCCTCCCCAAAATTTTAGGAAGGTGTCCGGACTTCGGGGTACCCCCAAATTTTGGGGGGGTGTCGGTTAATCGGCATTTTTGGGGGTATAACCCGCCTCCGACCCCCCCCCCAGCCCACCTATAGTCACAAAACCCTCATACCTTTTCTCTTGCACCCATACATGAGCATGGACCGATGGACCGGCAAGCTAGGGGGGGGCGAGCGGCTAGCTCGGTTTTTAAAACACAATTCAAATTATACATGCTATGGCTGGTATTTCGTCATTGAGAGGGTGTATATATATATACATGAGCATGGACCGGCAAGCTAGGGGGTGGCTACCCCGCTACCCCGGGTAAATGGCCCTTTTAAAGCTGGGAGGGGAGTCCAGGGAGGGTCCGTTTCCCCCTAGCTTTTTTAGGGGGGGTCATTGTTTATAGAGAAATTGTACACTTCTCGTTGTATGTTTGCTAGTAAAAATACGACTGCAAGCTTTTAAACATAAAACTACTTACTGTCTAACAGCTCGAATAGTTTCTCGGTTTTTAAATCTAGCCAGTCTTTGGGTATAGTTTAGAGTTTTTAAAAAGACTTCAGACATTTCACTGGCCACATCTTCTTGCTGTTCACTTTGTTCTCTTCTGTGCTCCAAAAGCATAAAAACTTCTGACGTTAACAAAGCTTCGGCATTTTCAAATTCTAAATAGATTTAGAAAGTGGATGCAGTACTTCACATGTCAAGTTTTAATGGTGTCTTTCATAAAAATCTTTCTGTTTTACTTTTTTAAATCTTTTAAAATGGTTTAATAAAACAAACAATTTTAACAATGGATATCAGAGTTGTTATGAGTTTTATGTCATAGGTACGAGGGCTGTAATTGTTCTTTAAAAACTTACAAAACATACCTATGTATTTTTGTTTTATTTTGACATCTTGATTGTTAGTATTGTTATTGTATGGAAATGCAGAGCTACAATATAAAGTTTGCGCACAAAATTTTTATATTTATAATTGCACACTATTTTTATTTTTAAAATCTTAGCCAAAACCTAGATAAATGAATACATACTAACGATATACGATAATATATATATATATATATATATATATATATATATATATATATATATATATATATATATATATCACCACCCAAACAACCAAACCAAGACCTACTGCTACTACACAACATACATCGCAAGAATCGATTTAAAAATTCTACTATGCAATTAGGAATTAAAATATTTTCAGTTCAATTGTGACTTAAAAACTGACTTTTAGCTTTAAAAAATATATAAGACCCTATTTAAATAATACAGGAGGTACATGTACTAGACGCGTCCTAAAAATCGTTTTGAAAATTCCACTTGATAAACATGCATAAAAATATGTTTCGAGGTTAATTCTGACCTGAAGATCCTAATTTTAAACCTAAAAGAAATTAAAAAACGATATAAGATAATATAGGGTAAAACATACAGCCGTATTCACGAATCGGCGAGGCCTCGCCCGGCGTCTCCGCGCTGAGCGCAGAGTTTGCGCCTATTGCACACATAAGCACATCTCAACACAACACAATGCTATTAAACTTGTGGATATAAAGTTAGATTTTGGTATATTTTGATTTAAATCATGGTTTTTATTTAATACTAATCAGACATGTGCACGGCCCCCCCCCCCCCCCCGGGGTTAAAACGGGGGGGGGGCAATTCCAAAATGGGGGGGAGGCACGGGGGGGGGGGGGCAACTTTTTTGAAACGGGGGGCTATAAAACGGGGGGAGCAAGCAGGGGAGAAAGAAAAAAAAAGAGAAAAAAAGGAGGAAAAAAGAGAAAAAAAGAAGGGAAAAGGGAAAAAAGGGACAAAAAAAGCGAAAATAAGGTAAAAATAGGTCTAAAATGGCTTAAAATACATTGAAATAGGGTAAAAACTGCAAAAATTTCGCGATGATGGGTCGTTATAGGTCAAAAATGGCGTCATATTTTTAGGGTACTTTTTCATTTTTTGGCGGGGGGGGGGCAATAAAACGGGGGGGCAAATCCTCCAATAAAACGGGGGGGGCATTTTTAGACCGTGCCCAGGTCTGACTAATTATACATAATAATAATCTATAATTAAAAACAAACATTAGAAATTACGTTATTTTTATAATATTGTGCTACAATGTGCGATACGCGCGAAATTCCCGCTAAGCGCGGAGACGCCGAGCGTCGATGCCCGGCGAGGCCTCGCCGGTTCGTGAATACGACTGAAAGGCAAAAAATGACAATATTTTGGAAACATAATTTTTATTGTTAAGAAAAAAATTTAATAAATCAATAAAACAAAGTAAAAAATGTTGTTTTAACATAATTGGAAGTCCGGAGAACCCAAAAATTTACAAAAAAATCGATTTAAATAAAAATTGATTGATTGATGGTTATTTGGAATACCAAAAATATGGACAACAAATTTGTTTTTGCTTAAAGAGCAAAATTAAACTTAATTTTAGATTTATTTTTTCTGAGCCTGAACAAAGCTTAGAAATGAAGCTAAAATTTATTTATGATGTATTTCTTTTAAATTACGCTTTTTTTAAAAATTAATTTTTATGACCGAATTTTGAGACGTTTTTAAACGTTTGCCATGCAAAATCGGCTAAGGCAGAAAAAAAGTAAAAATATATTTAGAACCGCCAAACTTTTGGCAATCTAAAAAATTATAATTTATGTTGATTAAAACCTTATTAAAAACATTTTTTCTTAAGAGCATAACACGTTCCTTCAAAAAAGGTAGTTTTTGGCTATAAAATACGATTCATTTTTCTAAACTAAATACATAGTAGTTTAATCATTTTTTTTTAAATTTCATACCCACAATTGAAATCGGTCAAACTTGACACAGAAAAACGTGTTTTTTATCCTTGTTTGTTCAGTGAAATTCTCAAATTGATTTTTCAGACGCATTTAGTACTTGTACGTACAGGGGGTTATGTAGGCAATGTTAATAATTGTTGTATGTAGTATTTGGTTCTGCAGTTAGTGCTTAGTAAATCGGCCTCGCGTATCCTGCTTTAGCTTTATGCAAAATAAATCAAGTAAACTTTTCAAAGATAAAAACATTTTGAATCCACCATACCTGTGCACCCCACCCGGGGTTTTATTGGGGGGGAATTCCAAAACGGGGGGGGGGGCACGGAGGCAACTTTTTTGAAACGGGGAGGGGGCAAGCAGGGGAGAAAGGAAAAAAGGACAAAAAAAGCGAAAATATGGTAAAAAATAGGTCTAAAATGGTTTAAAATGCATTGAAATAGGCTAAACACTGCAAAAATTTCGCGACGATGGCGTCATATTAAGTAAAAAATGGCGTCATAATTTCTGGGTAATTTTTCATTTTTCCACGGGGGGGGGGGCAATAAAACGGGGGGCAAATACTCCAATAAAGCGGAGGGGGGGGGGCATTTTCAGACCGTGTACAAGTCTGGATTCACAATGAGTTTAAGAAACTTCTGTAAATCAAGCAACTAATTAACTGAACTTAAAACTATATTTGATGAAAGACTCGAGTATATTTTAAAAAAAATATCTGGGTAAACTCCCCAAAAATAAGAGTCTACCCATGATGCAAGTCGCATACGTGTACCAATTATCGATTTGAACGATTAAAACGTAAAATAAACATATAAAACATTTTTATACCCCAAACCAGACACGTAGATCTCATTTATAAGATAATTTTTTGAATTTAAGTCTTTAGTAAGGCATTATGAACCCATTTAAGCCCAAAATTGCTTATTTTTGGTATGAACAATTTATGTTTTATTAACAAAAAAATTATTAAAAAACAAAATATATTAAAATTTATATTTTAACATTGACAAAAGTCTGAGGAATCTTAAAATATTTAAAAAATTTAAAAATTTGATGGTCACATGGACGACCAAAAACATGGACAACATTTTTTTATTGGCTTTAAAAGCTATTATTTGGCTTTAAAAGCTAATTTAAGCTTAGTTTTGCGAATATTAGTTTTCTAAGCCTAAGCACAACCTAAAAATCAAACCAAATTGTATTTTGACAACTTTTTATAATGTGATTGTGTGTTTTAGACGAATTCCGTTTTTTTTTAAATTGAAATTTAGCTTTTTTGACTGGTTGCCATACAATATTGTAGAACATTAGAAAAAACTTTGAACAATATTTAGAGCTTCAAGAATCTGTGCAATCTGAAAAATATAGTTTAAAGATAAAGATTTATTTTCTAGAGTACATTAGAACATGATAAAAAAAATAAACACAAATGTTTTTAATTAGTGTTACAAAATACAGTGTTAATGCAACCCAGTTGAGTTACAATAACAAACACCGAGAGAAAAAAAATTACATAATATACATAAAAAGTATTACAAAGGCAGACCTGGCTCTCTAGAAAAGAATGACTAAAGGCTTTAAATTATAAAGCTCTTCTTTTAGTCATTTAGTAATCTATTACAAGTTTACCACTGCTATAAGGATTTTTTAAATTGATACAATGTTTTAGCACATACTTGTGCTTCACTTAGCAAATTCCATTTATTTGTGACTCTATTAAAGAAACTGTATTTTTTGCAATTTAGCTTACAATGTTTAATTTTGATCTTTTTTGAATGCCCCCTAGTTGGATTTTCATTTATCATAAAATATTTATCTGGATTTAAATTTACCAAATTATTTATTATTTTGAATGTTTCAATTAAATCTATTTTATCTCTACGTTCTTCTAAAGTCTTCAATTGGAGTATGCTTAATCTATTGTTATATCCATTATCAAACATATTACATCTTTTAAATAATCTTTTAGTAAATTTTCTTTGGACTTTTTCTAAAATATATTTATCTTTATTCATGTAAGGATTCCAAACAGGACTGGCATATTCTAAGACTGGGCGGACAAAACTTTTATAGGCAGTGAGATAATTTTTAATTGATTTTGATTTAAAACATTAAAAATTAAATTAGTTGTTTTTAAAGCTTTACCAGCTATTTTCTGACAATGTATTGAAAATTTAAGGTTGTTATTTATGTATACCCCTAGATCCTTTACTAATTTAGTTTTAGGCAATTTCTTATTATTTAAGTAATAATCCGTTTGGTTTTCATATTTTTTATTATTTATATGTAGAACTTCACATTTATTTTCAGACAGACATAGTTGCCAGTTGAAAGCCCATTTAGCAATTCTATTCAGATCATCTTGTAATTTAATTCTATTGTCAGATATCTCTGAATAACAAGAATAGACTTTTGCATCATCTGCAAAAAGCCTAATCTCAGAGTTTTGTACACAATTGACAATATCGTTAATATATATTAAAAAAAGGAATGGTCCTAAAACAGAACCCTGTGGTACCGAGCTACTAACTGGGTAAGAATCGGAAATAGTATCATTTATTATTATTTTCATTTCTCTATTTGTTAGAAAAGCTTCTATCCAATTTAGCAGCTTTCCAGAAATCCCATATTTATTTAGTTTATACAAAAGTTTTTGATGTGACACAGTATCAAAAGCTTTTGCAAAGTCCAGATATATTATGTCAACAGATTTTTTGTCATTAACAGCTGTAGTCCAATCGTTGTAAGAATCAAGGAGTTGTGTAGTTGTTGAGCTTTTATCTTTAAAACCATGCTGAAGGTGAGATAATATGTTTTGGAAAAAGATAGAAAGCTCATACTTTACAATTTGTTCCATGATTTTACAACAATAGCAAGTCAGTGAGATTGGACGGTAATTTTCCTTTTCAGATTTAGTAAGTTTTTTATAAACTGGTGCGGTAAAGGCAGTTTTCCAGTCTTGTGGAAGTGAACTGGTGTTAAAAGATTTTTGAAAAATTTTTGAAAGTGGTTCTGCAATGACTTTAGCTAAGCGTTTTAAAAACAGTGCAGGTATGCCATCAGGAGTACATGAGAATTTATTTGGTAGTTTTTTTAAAAATTTTAAAAAAGTTTTATGTTGTTTATAAGCTAAATAAAAAATTTTATCCTAACATCATAAATTACACATACTAAAAATAGGCAATTTTAGGGCTTACATGGGCTCATAACTTCTTATTCAGATCACTGCGCAGTTTGGAAATGCCACCCCCTTTGGTATGGTACAGGTACTAAACGTGTACCAAAAATCGATTAGAGATTTTCACGCTACAAATACTGAAAAAAAAACATGTTTCTAGGTCAATTCTGACCTGAAGATCTCGATTTTAAACTTTAAAAACTGATTAAAACATAATTTTTAATAATATGGGGTACAATATAGGCAAAAAATGACAATATTTTGGGTACACAATTTTTACTGTTGAAAAAAAAATTAAATTAACCGCTAAATTAAATTAAAAACTTTGTTTTAACATTGTTGTAAGTCCGGCGAATCTAGAAATTTACAAATAAATTGTAAATTCGATAGTCACAAACCACAAGAATATGGACAACAAATTTGTTTTTGCTTGAAAACTCAAATTTAAGCTTATTTTTAATCGGATTTATTTATTCTGAAAACCTAAGCAAACCTAAAAATTAACCTAAATTGTATTATGAGGCATTTTTATTAAATTATCCCATTTTTTAAATTTTTTTCACGACTGAATTTTTAGACATTTTTAAGCGGTTGCTATACAAAATTGGTGAGGACCAGAAAAAAAGTCAAAATATTTTTAGAACCACCAGACTCTCCACTCTCAGCAATCTAAAAAATATTTATTTATATTGGTTAAAGCACTATTAAAAAAATTTCTTAGCAGCATAAAATGTACCTTCAAAAAAAGGTCTTTTTTGGCTATAAAACACCATTTATTATCTTAAAGGGTAGTTTAATCACTTTGTAATGCCCAAAATTAAGATCGCAAGGTCAGACTTGACCTAGAAACATGTTTTATATTTATGCTTGTTGAGTGGAATTCTCAAACTGATTTTTGTTACACGTTCAGTACTTGTACCCATACATGGGCAAGTTGGTCCGGAGTGGGGGGGTTAAACCCCAAATTAGGGGGGTTAAAATCCGAGAAACGCAAAATACCCATATCGTTTTTTTTCTGGAGTGCATTTTACCCATATCGTTTTTTGATTTTGAAAAAAAAAATAGGTTAAAAACATTAATTTTAGGCCAAAAAGCCCTTTTTATTGCATTTTTGAGCTTTTTATTGCTTAAAACATTCATTTTGACCTCAAAACTTAAGTTTGGAGGCAGTTAGTAGTCATTTTAAAGACATTTTTTTTCTTCATTTTTCCAAAATTGGGGGGAGAGTTAACTTTTTCTCCCCCCCCACTTCTGAGTGGGGGGGTTAAACCCCACTTCTCAGAATTTGGGGGGTTACGGTTAACCCCCCCAACCCCCCCCCGTGCCCATGTATGATTTACCCCCCCTCCGCTCCCCCCGTTTTGTTAGAGGATTTGCTTTGCCTCCCCTGCCCAAAAATGAATAAGTACCCAAAAATTATGGCGCCACTTTTAACCTATTATCATAGATGAACAAGGAAAGGTAGGGTGGGGTCCACCCCCCCTCCCTAGCCTCGAAATTTCGGGGCCCCTCACCAAGAAAAAAATCCAGCCCCCTTCCCTCCCTAGAAAAAAATCCAGGGCTCCCCCCCTCCCCCCAAATTTTCAAATTTTTTACCCCTGACTCCCTCTAGATTTTAAAATCTGACCCCACCCCCCTCCCTTCTCGAGAAAATTTTAAGTACTTTTTTATACTAAATTTTCTTTTAAAAACGTGAATTTTTAACACAAATTCATGTTTTTACACCCTTTTTATACCTTAATAATTCTTTTTATTCAATAAAATGTAGTATATCTTATAAAAAAACTATTATTAAACTTTTAATGGCTTAAAAGTATTTTTTAGAAAACTGGACCCAACCTGACCCCCCTCTGGTTTCAAAATCTTCCACCCCGGGTCGACTCCCCCCCCCCCCTAGAAAGCTAGGGGGGTTCGAACCCCCCTAGCCCCCCCCCCCTAGATTTTGAAATGTCATTTACTCGGGGTAAACACCTCCTTAGCTTTTTGACCGTGTTCTTCTATGCCTATTATGACGCCATCATTGCGAAATTTTTGCAGTTTTGCAGTTTGTAATTGTATTGCCCCTTCCCCTTTCAACAAAATTACACCCCATACCTCCCCCCTTTTGTAATTGGATAACCCTGGGGGAGGAGCGATGCTCAGGTCTCATATGGAACTTAAATCACAAAAACCTTACAAATGAGATTAATTGAATCAAAAATGTTTGAAAATAATCATTATTGCTCCAAAATAAAAAAAACATAAATATGCACCTTTTGGAAATTTTAATTCAGTTGCATCTTCTTCGATTTCTTGCGTATCAGAAGGTCCTCCAGAACCAGTGGGGGCATTCATTTTCTTTGTTTTGGACCAAAAACCAATGTATTAATAATTAATTGCCAATGCCAATTAAGAAAGCAGTCTCAGTCCGACCAATTTTATTTTATTTCGATTTCAATAATTTTTAATGGCAAACACTAAATTCCACCGACTCCGACTCCGACTCCGCCTCAAATTTCTGCAAATTACATATTGATGTGCAGGTTAGACGGAAATAACAAAATCTCGAACAAAATGAACCAATTTGAATGTTTTTTAAATCAATTTAGCTCTTTTTACGAGTAATTTTTTAGAAATTAATAATTTTTAACTGCATTATACGATAAAAACATTAAATTAAGTTTAAAAACCATAAAGATACCAAATTTAAAAAGGAATATAAGTAATTAATCTCGAGAAACTGATTAACTTCCAATTATTGATAAACTTCCAATCGAGAGCAAAAACATGGTTTAGATTTGTGCTTTGATTTGTTTGATAAAGGATTTTTATGCGAATATAAGGCTTGGTTAAGGTTAAATTTCACGATTTTTGGTTTTTATATTGAAACATTTGTTATGATAAATATCAAAGATATTTTATGTTAGAAAATTTTGCAATAAAAATTTAAGACAAAGAAACATTATTTTTCCTAAGCCTAAGCGAAACCTACAAATCAAGATAAAAATCTAAAAGAAGTCTAAAACTATTGAAATTCCAAATAGTTTATTGCTTAAATAAAAAAATATCTATTTCGGAAGATATTATGCCGAAAATATTCTATCTGGACACCAAAAAGTTTTAAAAGTATTGTAAAAAGCTTTAAAAACTTTTACAACTCAAAATATGGCTAATTTCAGTGATATATTGCACGAAAATTACGTAATTTAATCAACACTGACAAAATTTGCATAATGTTAAAAACTACGGTAAATTACGGTAGATTTTGGACGGAGTCGGAGTCGGAGTCGGTGGAATTTAGTGTTTGCCTTTTTAACCGCAACAAACCCACAAAAGCACCGCCCCAAAGAAAAAACAAAAACCCGAGAAAAAAAAAAAAAAAACAGCACTTAGTTGCGTCATGTGTTTCTCTGCACGTGATATTTTCTCAAAAAACGAGTGGTTACTTTACCACTCATCTATTTTCACCCTGATAGAATTTATCTTTAGTTTACTAATTTCGCCAATGATTACGTTAGAGTTCACCGGTAGATCTATCTACCGGTAGAAGCTAATTACAGCCGTACTTGTGTTTAAAATTTTAATAAAATGATTAAACACACTCCAAATTGTTTTTATTGTATAGTCATCTATTAACCTAGTTACATTAAAATTAAGCTAGCCTTAGAAGACTTCCGACTAAAATCAAAAATAAGGGTTCCGAGCAATCTCCCAACAAAAAGGGTGAATCTTCCAACTGTGGAATCTCCCAACAGTTTGTGGAAAGTCCCAACAGAATCAAAAAATACGTTTGCAACAAACACCATTTAATTTTTTAGTCAATTAACACTATAATTAATAAAAATATAGCATTAAATTCTTTATTCAAAAAACTGAGTACCTAAGCCTAAGCAAAACCTAAAAATCAAACAAAATTGTACTATGGTAAATTTGTATTTAATGATGCTTTTTAAACTGAAGAGTAAAAACTTTATTTTTTTCCTAAGCCTAAGCAAAACCCGAAAATCAAAAAAAAAAAATTCTCATTGGTGTGGAAACTTGCATTTTTGAAAGTACGTTTACAAAATTGCATAATTCCATTTATCATTCATTTAATGCATTTATTTATTTTCGGTTGTTTAAAATTATCGTGTTTAACACCGGTTTTGCAACTGTATTTCTAATATTTGAACTGTTGGGAGATTCATCGATTGGTTGGGACTTTCCACGTTGGGACTTTCCTCAGTTGGGACTTTGCCCGATACCAACAAAAAGGGTGATTCTCCCAACTGTGGAATCTCCCCACAGTTTGTGGGGAAATTCCACAGTTGCAGATTTCACGTTTGCAACAAACACCGCCTACGCCTAAGCCTGAACCTAAGCCTAAGCCTAAGCTTAAACCTAAGCCTAAGCCTAAGCCTAAGCCTGAACCTGG
>JASAMX010024816.1:0-19033 GCA_030248175.1 Microlaimidae sp. YZB2_3
TTTCAATTTTTTATTTTGATCAATAAATCGATAACAAGAAGCTAAATGAAAAAAAAGGCTCCTAAGAAAGTTGCGTAATTCTTTCTTATTTCCAATGAGCCCATGTTTATTTTTGATCAATCTGTAACAAATGAGGAGTAATATAGATTTTATAATAATTGAGCGTTAGAATAATAATAATAATAAGAAGAAGAAGGAGATGAAAATGAATATCAATGTTAGCCATTTTTATTGTGTTACGTCAGGCGTTTTCCTGCACGATATAATTTGTTGGAGAAAGAGTGGTTACTTGACCTCCCCTCCACAAATTTTTTCCTGGTAGAATTCATCTCTATTATGGGTTCAGTGCAGCAAGATATAACAAGAGAACAACAAGTAAGAATTTAAGGCAAGCGTATGCTATAATCGGAAGCAAAATTTCGAGGGAGGCGTTACAGTTTTTTTCAAAAAAGTTAAAAAAGTAGAATAAACGTATATACAACTGTATAATATATAAAGCTGTTTTTGCATAATAACGTTTTTTATATTATCCAACGTATTTATAGATAAGTGAACAAAAAAACACCCGATTTTTTTCAAATAAAAACACCTCCCATTTCCCCTAATTACAACTAAAAACTCATATATAAAGGTCTTAATAAAATCTACGCCAAAAATTTACATAAAAAAGTTGTTTTTTACCTATTTTTACCCCAAAATTTGAAAAATATGACATGTTTAAAATTTTGAATTTTTGTCTCAAAAACGAGTTCACCCATGCTGTTTAGAATATCGGTATTTTTGACCCTTTAGAGCTACATGCATGAAAATTATCGTACTAAACGATCAAGACTCGTTCTTTTACGTGGTAACCATGGGCGTAGCCAGGGGGGTCTAGACCATAGGTGGGCAGGGAGGGGTTGGGGGGGGGGTTATACCCCCCCCAAAATTTCGGATTTTGCTGACACCCGCCCTTAAATTTGGGGTAGTCGGGGACACCCCCCCCCCCCAAATTCGCCTCCCAAAGAAAAATTTTTAAGTGTTATAAAAGGACTAAAAAATTTTTCCGCGCTTCGCGCGGAGTGTTTATTACCTTATTTCCCCGTTCATTACCTTTTATTACCTTTAAATTCCCCCGCTACGTGGGCAGTTTAAATTTCCCCGCTACGCGGGCAGTTTAAATTGGCAAATTATCTTAGTTTTTCAATTGCAAATCGATTATCCCATTCAGTAGTTAAGGCATACATGTTTAATAAAACTACTTACTATAAACACTATTATCCTTTTTTTAACGTTTTAAACACATGTTATAAATGTATAGTATAGCTATAAAAAACCTTAAATTTTGTAATTAGTATCATTTGGAATTAAAATTTCTAGTGTATTTTAGCGCCTCAAATTATAAATTTTCTCCTCCATGGGGCATTGTTCCCCCCGAACCCCCCTGACTGAATTTTTAAGATCACAGAAAATTATGTAGAAATTAGGTAAAAAAACAAAAGTAAAATGTATGTTCACGCGATCACCAGGAGACGATTTTTAAGCCGTTTTTAGTATATATTTTAAAAAATTTTCGCCTCCGGCGGCTGGGGGGACACCCCCCAGACCCGCTTCGCGTCGGCTGGCGCCGCTACGCGGCGCAGGCGGCGGCGCTTCGCGCCGCTTTGACAACACTTTTTCTTCCCCCCCCCAGACCGACGCCCCTGAAATGAAATCCTGACTACGCCATTGCACATTATTATTAAAAGAATTAAAAAAATAAAATTTATAAGTTGCAATAAGGTCTTATTTTAATCTTACACAGTTTTAAAGCATTTATAAGCTTGTTTTACGTTTTTTTACGCGTTTTAAGCTCATTTTAAGGTAGCGCGGAAATATTGGGTACACCCCCCCTCAAAATTTGGGTCTTGCTGGACACCCCCCCTAAAATTTGACCCCCCCCCCTATACCCCCCCCAAAATCCGAGAGGCTGCCCACCTATGGTCTAGACCCCCCTTTGGGTCGGCAAAGGGAAAAATTTGGGGTTAGACCACCCTTTTGAATCGCCAAGGATAAAAATTTGGGGGTTTAGAACGGCTTTTTTTTTTAATTTTTTTTCTCGCGCTGCGCTACGCTTAGCGCTCGATTGATTATAATAGTCTCTACTTCCAAATTTGTGTTGTTTTGTAAATCTTGGTATGACCACACTGGACCCACCCAATTCCTAATGTTTTAATTCGTCTCCACTTCCAAATTTGTGTTATTTTGTTTTGTAATCTTAATACCACCACGCTAGACCCCCTTTAAATTGTTATATAGTGGTATTAAAAATTTAGCGGTTAGAAGAAGTAATTTTAAAAACATTTTCTCGCACCTTGCATTGCTCAGCTGTAATTCAATGTACTCATTTTTATGTTTTTAGGCTTTTACTTTTAGGTTTTTAATGTTTTTGAAATCAAAAATTTTAAGATATCAAATTGTTTGTAAAAAATTTTTTCTTTGTAAAAATAGGAAAATAATGAAGTATGTGACATAAACAAGGCAATAAACACTCCGCGCGAAGCGGATAATAGGGTGTTTCTTGTTTTTGGAAAAACGCTGTGAATAAATTTGAGCGTGCCATTGAGCCACCAGGACCGTGCTGACCTGCGGGCAGCACCCAATGGGCCTACGGGTTCCACCTGGTTGCTGTATCTTTCTCTCATAAAAATGAGTCCAGCTTGGCATAGCCAGAAAAAGCTTGTTGTACGTCGGCCACACATGGCAGTTTTCCATCTAGCAAACCAGTGGACAAATACAGCTCTATTGTTTGCGGAGTTTGTACCACTGGCTATGCAGGAACACCTATACTACCCATGTACGGCGTTAAATAGTAAAATCAATATCAGGCGACTTTAAAAAATCTTTAGACGAAGACGTCGGAATGGGTGAACACTGCATGCAGTGAACACTCTAGTGGTAAAGGTTGCCGAACGTTATTAATGTTGGATGAAGAGTCTCAACCATGGGGGTACAATTTTTTCGCCCCTCCTGGCTTGTCTTAGCGCCTGACTTTTGCATAATCTGCATAGGGAAGATAAGTTTCAGGTAATGCAACAACAACAACAACAACAAATTTGAGTGCTTTTTCCAAAAAACAAACACCATGAAAATCACTTAAAATTTAATAAAAACTTTTAAAAGTGTTTTAATTTCAAAAACATATAAAAAACGGCATTTAAAATAAATTACTTGTCATATGGTGCATTTTACAAAATAAAATTTATTATTGAGACAAAAAAGTAAAAAAACAAAAAAAAATATATTTAAAAAATTTAAAAAAATATTTCATAACTGTTTTTATTTACTCAAATCTTTGTGCGGTTTTGTTAAAAATAATTCCTGAGTTCAAAAACAGAGCCTCAGCCAAGAAAAATGTTATGTTTTTGTGTCAAAATTTTAAAATTCATGTTTTTCTGCTCACTATTATATGTCAAAAGATTAAAATTTTCATAAAATCACTAAATTGTGAAAAATATTTTTTTCAAATTGCTTTTCTGGGGTAAAAAAATTTAATAAAAAAAGTTTTTGTAGCTCCAAAATTGACACTAAAACGAAAATTTTTACTCTAAAAACGCAGGAAAAAGCTTAAAATTTTAAATAATTATTAAAAATTTTTTTTTTCAAATTTAGAGAAAAAAACTTTTTTTCAAACTATTTTTTCTGCGTGTTAATCAAAAAAAATCATTAAGTTTAAAGTAGTTAGGAAAACGTTTGGAAAGCTTGAAAATTTTGTTTTTATTCAAATAGCTTAATAATGAAGTGTTTCAGAGCTGGTTTTCGAAGTGTTTTTTTAAGGAAACAGTGTTTTTTTTTGGAAAAAGTGACCGAAAAAAACACACTTTTTTTCAAAATTTATCATTTAATAAGATATATTTATGGAAAAAATGCTTACCAGAACCTGAAAAAGCGCCCCAGAAAACCTATAGACCTATTTTGAGTCAGCTAAAGGCTTTAATAAAATTTTTTTGAGGGGGGTGACAAAAAGTGTTCGTTTTTTTTTCGTTCCCTTACCTATAATCCAAAATTATTAAACGTTTTTTAAGTATGAATTTAAAAGGTGACATGTCTGAATTTCTAAAAAATATACCACTGGCGTATGGCGTGACGACCCAAAATGGGAAGTTTAAAGACCCTTCAGATCCCCTGTCTACGCCCATGCTGGAAACCAAACAGATGGAAGGAGGGGAGGGGGGGTAAATCAGTCAAATAAAATTATTTGCTTTTGCTTTGTTGTCTAGTATCTATTGTTTCTTAAAGCTACTCTCTCTGTGTTATTGGTAACGGAAAATAATTATTTTGGTAAAGAAAATAAAATACGACATAATTTGACCGCTGAGCGAAGCGTAAAAATTTGTCCCATTTTTAGGAGTCAATGGTGGTACAAAAAGTAGTTTATAGTTAGGTGCCGAGCGATTAGCGCGACTTGATAAAATTTTAAGCTTTTAACCTTTGAAAACTGCCACATTTAACACCTAACGTTCATTTGGGGGGGAAACGCTCCCCCCTTTCGCCCAGCCACTATCGTTATCTTCCCTTTATTTGACCGCTTGAAGGGGGGCGAGAGGGGCACTTATGTCTCCGACTAAAGGTGGGTGTGGAGTGGAGCGTACATTCCACCTTTTAACCTTTTAAATTGTATCTGTATGTACCTGAAATTTGCGATTAAATTTTTTTTAGGTGCTATGAGTCAATGTCGTCTTCAATTATTTCCAGTAATCTTGCATTTTTAAGGGACTGAACAGTGAACTCCAGGTTCAGGAATCCTTGGAAAGGACTCAAGCTCCCGTCCGAACCTCCCTCTATCGAGCATCTAATTACGGCATATGGGTTTAGCAGAGTGTTGGTTTGCTTTAAACGAAGAAAGACCTAAAATATGTTTTAGTCAAATCTTATTAAAAAAAGATTCAACTTGCTAAATCGGATCGTCAGCGCTAAAGAAAATCTCTGACTTTCTTGATTTGCTACAGAAGAACTTTTTTTATTTGAACGCCCTAAATCCGGCAAAAACTTCGTGAAAACTGTTCCTCAAATAATGCGAGAAATTAATTCTGATATCAAGAATGCTGCTATTAAATTTTTGATTAATAAGCGATTTACATTGTTAAAAATGGATATGCAGACCTTTGCAACGCCCGCCTTCATTTATTTGTGAATAAAGTTTTCATCCGTTTTGGTGTCTTTCGACCTTAATTTTTTTTAAAAAAAATCACAAAAATGAGAATTTCTCACCAGTTTTTGCATTTTTATTTTAATTTCTCCACTATTTTGACCTAATGTTGATAACTTTCGTTTTTTGCCTTATTTTTTTAAAATTGTTTTTGTCCGTGCTGTTTACAATTTATTTTACACCTCCATCTAAAACTTCCATTCCGTTTGGTGATGACCTTTTTCCCGCGGTCAATTCTCCCGGCAGGGCATTGGACAGACATAGATGTCCGACTTACATAAGCTTGGAGTGGGACCCAGGCTTTACGCGGGAGTAGGGGCCAAAATATGAGTAAGGGGGCGGCTGCCACTTCGAGAATAATTCTCAAAAACCGTCCAAGAGGTATAATTTGATGATTTTTAGGAGGGTATGATTTTTAGGTGGATACGTCAAAATAGAAGGGTATTTTAAAACCTCAAGAAAGGGTGATAAAAAAGGCTGTAAAATAGTAGGAATGTGAATGGAGAGTAAAAAATAAGCCTTGTGAACAAACATATCACATTTAAGTGTTAATTTACTAAAAAAACAAAATTTTTAAATTGTTTGGAGTTCGTAGAGAGGGCGGTGAAGGCGAGGGAGTGGGGTGTGGGGGGAGGTTAAAAAAGAGAGAGTAAAAGGGGCATGCAAAATATGCGCTTTTTAGAGTGGGGGAAGGGTAGGTCAACCATTAAGGGGGAAAGGGGGTATACCTCCTCGTACACCTATGTACACAGTTCTATATGACATTGTAAAATTCTTTTTACAAAACAAAGCGTTTTTTTTCTCCAAAAAATTCTAAAATTCAAATAAGGTATCATAATAACAAATCTAACCATAGGTGCTGGTAGCGTTTGTTTTCCGTTTCCCGTTTGCGGCACGTACGAGGCGTTGAATCCGTCCGCTGGAAAATACTCGAACATTTTTTTCACTTCTTCCGGATCACCACTGCTAGCACCGGTAAAAAGCTAAAAAACTGACTAAAAAGCATTTTTATTATGCGATGAGTGAGGAGAAATTTAAAAAAAAAAGAATTATGATCTACTTTTTGAGCCATAACTTTTGAAGTGGATTAAACAAAATCTACGTATAGTATTGTAAGATCATTTTAAATTTTATTCGTTTCAGGATGCTGCGTTTCTAGTACAAAAACAATATAAATCTTATGGGCTATTCTTATCTATGGCAAAGTATGTTATTTTTGTTCTTACTATCATAAAATTAAGCTATCATACACAACTTTGTCACACAGACACACTGATATGCATTTTGTACAGATTCACTGCACTTTTTTGGCTTTAAATTTAAGAGATTTAATGGTACAAAGTTTAAGTAGTTTCCGTATTGCAAAACTGAAACTTATATGTTTATTAGTACTATAAATATTATTACTAAACAAAACATCAAAATACCTTTCGAATGCATCCAAACGGTAGATACGTTTTATTACCTTGACCTTGAACAAATAGACTTTTAAAATCTGGATCAGATGCGTCAATCTAAAAACAAAATTTTTATTACTAGCAATCATGATTTACTTTTTTTTAATCAACATTTACTTATTTAATGATTTAATTTTATTTTTCCCAAAAATAATTTTTATTGTAAAAATTGAATAATTTGTGTCATTAAAGGGTCCAATTTCATAAAATTGACACAGCTTATATGCTTTTATATTTTAATTATAATTTGGTATCGATGTTGGTACTTGGCTAAGACAAAAAGACCTGTACACGGTCCGGCGGTGTTTTGCACGATGATATGATGTCTGTGCCAGGGACGTAGCCAGGGGGGGGGGGGGGGGGGGGGGCGGCCCCCCCCCCCCCGAAACGGTCGGACAGGAGGAAAAATAAGGATAGTGGTTTGGCGGGGGGGGGGCGGCCGTCCCCCCGAAATGGTCGCCAGATAGTAAAATTTGGGGGTTTTCAGAGGCTAAAAATTCAAAATTTTCTAGCGCCTCGCTAATCGCTCGGCGCCAAACTTTAAAATAATTTTAGTACCCCAATGGACCCCCAAAAACCAAAAATTTGTTCCGCTTCGCTTCGCTCAGCGGTCACTTTCTATAGTATACATACATATATATCTCGTTATTTATGTTGCCTGATGCTAATGTTATTTTAAAGTTAGTACAATAATTTTTATAAGTAATAAGTACTACACAGAAAGCAAAACAAACAATCATATTGGTTGATTTATGTACCTCCCCCTCCTAAATTTTCCTGCCGCCTATAGCGTTGGCTCGGATTTTTTTCATATAGGTAGGTACCCTAGAAAACATGGAGCCGAGATGCTGCTCATGTGCTTTGGTTTACAATGTGGGTTTAGCCAAGGGGTCTGAAACGTGTGTGTGCTTATGTAATGCCAAATCAATGTGTGCTTATGTAATTTTTAACTAAGAAAACATGTTTTTACCGCTAAAAACATTAGATAATAGGTTATTAGGCCAAAAACAGTGTATTATACAGCTTTATCTACGTTTATCCCTGCTTTTTTAACGTTTTCAAAAATTAAGGGGGGCTCCGCCCCCCCCCCCCCAAAAATTTCGGGGGGGGCGGAGCCCCCCGAAATTTTTTTTTGTACTAAAATCCGCCCCCCCCCCCAAAATGAAACTCTGGCTACGTCCCTGGTCTGTGCTTACTCCCCCTTGCTTTCATGGAAATTTCTTTACCGTTAAACCGCCACCTCGAGGGAGGAAGGGCTTTGCACAAGTTGTGTCATATTTTTGTTTTATAATAACTCACTTTCACTCATTAATTCTTACTCAACAGCATAGGTTTTCAGAAGTATACTAAAACTGGACCTGTCACTAAATGTTTAGGAAAAGTTCAAAACTAATAAAAATCATTCCGTACATTTCTAAAGACGAAGAGTAGACAGGGACTGTCGGAATCGTCATCGTAACCGAAACTGATCGACTCGTTACAACCAGACTCTGCAATAAGATCTTCAATTTGTCTCTCACAGGCTTTGTTTTGACTCGAGTCCAATGACCTGCATCGGTTGATTGAATCTAAAATGTCGCCAGCATTTATATTGAAGCCCTATTCCTCGGCCGAAATAAGCCCCAAAAATAATAAATTTAAAAACCATTTTACACCTTTAAATTTTCGTTTTTAAAAACTAACGAGATGCACATTTATCTAGAAATGAGAGAATCAAAAAGCAAATTTTTTTTAATAATTACGTTTCAGAACCTTTAAATTTTTAATCCTACTAATTACTAATACTAACCTAACGAAGGAGGGTCTAGGGTTGTCCTAAATAAGGGCAGGGAGTAAAAATTTTGAAGAACTGACACATTAAAACATAAAAAGAGTGTTTTATAATGTTGTTAAGTAAGAACAAATAATTTTTATCATTTTTATAAAAACTTATTGCAAAATTAAACAAATCGCAAGAAAATCACAAAAATAATTAACACCGGAACAACACTGCGTTTTTTTAAATACATTAAGTTATAAAAAAAGAGGAAAAATAGAGCGCCGAGCGGAGCCTAGCGCGAGTAAAAAACCAATCATTCAGGCACATCTCACTCATATCCGCACTCGCAAAAACTTGCGAAAAAATCATACATCCATACATCACAAGCAACATTCCAAACATTACACACCAACACGGCTTAAAAAAACAATACTCCACTACACAGCATTACAAACACTTTACACTCACATAGCAGCAGGTTTTAACAAACCAAAACCACCACACCGCACAGTTGTCGTAGCTCTGGACATGTCCAAAGCTTTCGACACTGTCAATCACCACACACTCATACACAAACTCGCACAAACACAAGTACCAACAACAATCACAAAATTCATAAACAACTACATCAAAGGCCGCAAAGCATACACCACATACAACAACTACAAATCAAAACAAAAACTCATCAAAACAGGAGTCCCACAAGGATCCTGTTTATCACCCACATTATTCAACATCTACACCGCACAACATACCAACACCACCACCAAACGTACAATTGCATAACATTTATGCAGACCACATACACAATATATGCATCACACCCAAACCACCACATAGCTCAACAACAAATACAACCATACCTACACGCAATACAAGCATGGACAGACAACTAGAATATAACATTAAATGCAAGCAAAAACACATCCACACTATTCTATCATTACACTGCAGAGTAATACACACAATTATCTCTACAAATTAACAAAACAACACTACACTACAACCAAAAACCCAAAAATCTTGGGGCTCACATTCGACCCCAAGCTTACAGTCAACACACACATCGCAAACACACACAGCAAAGCACGCAAAACACTCAAAATCATAAACGCACTCACAGCAACAACGTGGGGTAAACCAAAAGAAACACTCATACACACATACAAGGCAATCACTCGACCAATAATCGAGTATGCCAGCACAGTCTGGGGCCCCACTACATCACACACACAAATCAGCAAACTACAAACAATACAAAACACAGCTCTCAGGGTCGCAACAGGGCACACCACAGACACAAACACACACATCATACACACAGAGGGCTAAAGACCTCCAAATAGCAACACACATCCAACTCCACGCAAAACAAGCAAAATTGGCGGCCATGTACACAAACAACCGACTTAATTATTTAACACAACAACCTGCACCCAGCAGGCTCAAAAAGCAAACAATATTTCACAACAACAACTACACAACAAACATACCTACAGACATACACAACAAAACTTACAAAGCACTAAAACAACAAATCCACACAAACACAGTTACAAACCACATAAATAACACTCCAATAAACCCAATACTTCAAACAAAAGCACCAGCAATAAGCAACGAGGAAGAAAATCTTCCTCGCGGAGTCAGGAGAACCCTCGCCCAACTCAGGGCAGGGAAATCTCCTTTCCTCTACTCCTACCTACACAAAATCAATCCAACACAACACACATCACCAAACTGCCCGCTATGCAAAACACAAACACACACAACACAACACCTTTTTACATGCACACACATCAATACGACACTGGGACCAGAGGACCTTTGGGCAAACCCCGTAGCGGTTGCTGAGCTCCTCCGGGAGTGGGAAGAGGGGGTGAGCAAGGCGAGAGGCGTGCCGGACGGACCACACCAGGGTTGACGGAAACCCTGGAAACTGGCAAACTCAACAAGTAAAAAACCACAAAAGTGGCACAAAGCGCCACAACTGCGTCGTGTAGTGGCAACAAGACGACGCGAAGTGTTTACGGGAGGGCGCCCGGAAAAAATACATTCTGCAAAATATTTTCGGAAAGAATATCTTCTGAAAGACTTTAAATTCTCAACTAAAGAAAACTTTTTTCCTAAGTCTAAGCGAAACTTTAAAATCAAGCTAAAACGACATAAAGTTTTAAAAAAGCTTTAAAAGTTTTTAATAATACTGAATAATTTACTGCTGAAAGAAGATATTTTTTCGGAAGATATTTTGCAGTAGTATTTTTTCCGGACACCGACGGGAGAGGGTGTGGGGTGGGGGTGGTTTGAGCCTAGGGCACGTCCCTTTCTTAAGGACAGTCTGCTAAGTGTTTGAAAATATTATTTTTCACCAAATTTAAAAAAAAACATAAGACTCAAGCAGACATGTGCACTGCCCCCCGGGGTTAAAACGGGGGGGCAATTCCCAATTGGGGGGGGGGGCGCGGGGGGGGCAACTTTTTTGAAACGGGGGGGGGGCAAGAAAACGGGGGGGGGGGCAGGCAGGGGGGAAAGAAAAAAAAAGGAGAAAAAAGAAGGGAAAAGGGAAAAAAGGGACAAAAAAAGCGGAAATAAGGTCAAAATAGGTCTAAAATGGCTTAAAATACATTTGAAATAGGCTAAAAACTGCAAAAAATTCGCGATGATGGCGTCATCATAGGTAAAAAAAATGGCGTCATACTTTTTAGGGTACTTTTTCATTTTTTTGGCGGGGGGGGGCGATAGGGGAACGGGGGGGGGCAAATCCTCCAATAAAACGGGGGGGGGGGGCATTTTCAGACCGTGCACAGGTCTGACTCGAGTTATGCCCAAATTTGGCTGCAAAACGAAGAAGGAGGTTTTTTAAGAATTTTAAAGGTAGTAGTGTGTCATAATAAAAAAATTGTGATAGAGTTCTTAGATTTTTCCATCTTGACCATACTACTCAGTGGCGTAGTCAGGGGCATAGGTGGGCAGGGGGAGGGTTGGGGGGTTATACTACTGCCCCCCAAAAATCCCAATTATAGCCGACACATCCCTCCTAAAATTTGGGGGTTCTCCGGACACTCCCTAACATTTGGGGGTCCCAGTACTAAAAACGCTAAAAATCGAGTATTTGAGGTATACCCCAAAAAAAATTTTTGGTACACTCCCGCTCCTCAAATTTCGGAGGTCGGGTATACCCCCCAAAATCCGGAAGGCTGCCCACTTATGGTCAGGGGCGTTAGCGTGACACTATTTCTCTCTCATCCAGCCTCTTCCCCCAAATGAAATCTTAGATACTACGCTGATACTACTCCCAAAACATTGTTGGTTGATTTTTAAAAAAATAACCATCGTAAAACAATTGACCACGATCCGGCGTCAGCATAGATAAACAAGGGGGGTAGGGTGGGGTCCACCCCCTAGCCTCGAAATTTTGTCCCAGAAATTCCACCCCCTCCCCAGAAAAAATCCAGCCCCCCCCCCCAAAAAAAAGAAATTTAAGTTTTTACCCCTGACCCCTCTCTAGATTTTTAAATCTTACCCCCCCCCCCTTTCCTCTCGAGAAAATTTTAAGTACTTTTTTAATACTAAATTTTCTCCCAAAAATGTGAATTTTAAACACAAATTCATGTTTTTACACCCTTTTTATAACTAAATATCGCGTTTTTCTCCATAAAATGTAGTATTATCTTATAAAAAAAAAAAACTATTATTAAACATTTAATGGTTTAAAAGTTCCGGGTTGACCCCCCTAGAAAGCTGAGGGTTACACCCCCTAGGATCCCCCTCCTAGATTTTAAATATGTCATTTACCCGGGGTAAACATCCCCCTAGCTTTTTGACCGTGTTCATCTATGGGCGTCAGCATAGGTGTTTTTGGTCGGGTCCGCTAGGGGGGACACCCCCGGGTGGAAGGCCAAAATTTTTTAGGGGGAGTCCAGGGGGGTCCGGACCCCCTGGCTTTTTAGGGGGGTCGACCCCGGGTGCGAGATTTCAAATTTAGGGGGGGGGGGGGGTCAGGGCAGTGGCGTGCCCAGGGGGGCGGGCGGGGGGGGGGCGGGCGGCCGCCCCTCCCGAAATCCGGCGAAGCCGGATTTTTTCGTAAGGGGGGACCCTTACGTTTTTTGAATTTTGGGAGAGAAATTTTTTTTTCTTAAATATTAATACAGAAACTTTCCTGATGCCTTCCAAAAGCATATTAATAGTCAAAAAACCAAATTTTCCCCGCTTCGCGGGTAGTTTAAATTGACAATTTATCTCAGTTTTTCCGTTTCAATCGATTTTGCCGCTCAATAGTTAAGGCATACATGTTAAATAAAACTACTATAAACACTATTAACCTTTTATTAACGTTTTAAACACATGTTTTAAATGGATAGGAATAAAAAAAACTTAAATTTTGTTTTAATTATCATCTGGAATTAAAATTTCTAGTGTATTTTAGCGCCTTAAACTAAAAATTTTCTCCCCCGGGGGGCATTCTGCCCCCCGGAGGCCCCTGACAAGGGGCTCTGCCCCTTGACCCCGCTGGGGGGCTCTCGCCCCCCAAACCCCCCATTTCTGGGGGGCCGCCGCCCCCCAGACCCCCCCTCAGGGTTAGTATGTACCCCCCCCAGACCGCCCCCCCCGAAATGAAATCCTGGGCACGCCACTGGGTCAGGGGGGTCCAATTTTTTAGCAATATTTTTTTAACTCAATAATCTAAGTGTTTATAGGTCTAATATTGAATTTTATGTATTAAAAAGCCTATTTGGGCCTAAAAGTGTATTTAAACACTGTTTTTAACTAAAAACCGTGTTTTTGACAGTTAATAAAAAATATACTTCCAAATTGGTCGGGTGGGGGGTGGTGGGGGGTCAGCTTCGCTAGGGGGGGGGGTCAGGCCGGACCGCTCTCGAGCTTTGGGGGTAGGGGGGGGGGCCTTGAATTTTTTCTAGGGGGGGTTCAAAATTTTGGCTCTAGGGGGGGACCGGGACCCCTCTGTCTCCCCCTCCCAAAAACACCTATGGGCGTCAGTATTGTACAAAACATGCTAATTAATGAGCTATAACACCTACTGTTGATGACTTTTTGTATATTATCGACATATAATTTTCTTCGACCAATATCGGGTGGAAAAAATATTCTTCCTTCATCCAAAATGTCCACAGTGTCTGGATACAAGTGCAACCCTAAATAATAAATAATAATAAAATAAAACTACTTATATTAAAATTTTTATTTACCCTTTGGGATTTTTTCGTTTAAAAACCGCTGCAAATCCGCAGATAAAATTTCGCGCCAGTGCTACTCCGTGTTAAACTTTGCGCCGGGTTGTTGTTGCATTACCTGAAACTTATCTTCTCTATGCGGATTATGCAAAGGGCTGGCGCTAAGACAAGCCAGGAGGGGCGAAAAAAATTTCACCCCCATGGTTGAGTGAGACTCTTCATTAAATATTAATAACGATGTTGAGAACCTTTACCGCTAGTGTTCACCCATTCCGAGGTCTTCGTCTAAAAGATTTTTTAAGTCGTCTAATATTGATCTTACTATTTAACATCGTACATGGGCAGCATAGGTGTTCCTGCAAGGCCAGTGGTACAAACTCCACACACAATAGAGCTGTATTTGTCCACTGGTTTTCTAAATGGAAAACTGCCATGTGTGGCCGACGTACAACAACCTTTTTCTAGCCACGCCAAGCTGGACTTATTTCTATGAGAGAAAATATCCAGCAACCAGGTCGTACCCGTAGGCCCGTTGGGTGCTGCCTGAAGGTCAGCACGGTCCTGGTGGCTCAATGGCACTCCGCGACGGGTCGGTATCAGCACCAAGTTTAACACATCGACGCGGAATACCTTTTGTGGATACGCAGCGGAATGAATACCAAAGGATTAAATTTTAAATTAATATAGATTATAATTTTAACCTTAATAGGAAAAAGTTCTCCTGGACTTTTCCAAATATTTTTTTCTCAAATCGCATTGTTAAATTCCTGGATAAGCTTACCATTTTATTGTTTTGCAAAATTTCTTACAAATATTTCAAAAACAGTAAAAGATAAATAGTTTTCGAAAAAATAAAAATAAATTTTGAATTTGTATATTGCAACCTATGCCATATTCATGGGCGTAGCCAGGGGGGGTCTTCTAGACCACCCTCCTTTAGGTCGGCAAAGGTAAAAATTTGGGGTTAGACGTGGACCATACATGAGCACGGGGGGATTAACCCCCAAGTTCTGAAAAGGGGGTTTAACCCCCTCACTCAGAAGTGGAGGGGGGAAGAAAAGGTTAACTCCCCACCAATAATTTTCGAAAAATGAAGAAAAAAAAGTCTTTAAAATGACTTCTAGCTGCCTCCAAACTTAAGTTTTGAGGTCAAAATGAAGGACTTAAGCAATAAAAAGCTCAAAAACGTAATAAAAATGGGTTTTTGACCTAAAATTAGCTAGTTTTACCTATTTTTCCTTCAAAATCGAAAAACGATATGGGTAAAATGCACTCCAGAAAAAAAAAACGATATGGTATTTTACGTTTTCGGATTTTAACTATACATAAGCAAGTTGCTCCGGAGTGGGGGGGAGTTAAACCCCAAATTAGGGGGAGGTTAATATCCGAGAAACGCAAAATACCAATATCGTTTTTTTTCTGGAGTGCTTTTTACCCATATCGTTTTTCGATTTTGAAGGAAAAATAGGTAAAAAAGCTAATTTTAGGTCAAAAAGCCTTTTTATTGCATTTTTGAGCTTTTTACTGTTTAAAACATTCATTTCGAACTTAAAATTTAAGTTTGGAGGCAGTTAAAAGTCATTTTAAAGACATTTTTTTCTTCATTTTTCCAAAATTGGGGGGTTAACTTTTTCTCTCCTTCCCACTTCTGAGTGGGGGGTTAAACCCCCCTTCTCAGAATTTGGAGGGGGTTAACCTCCCCAACCACCCCCGTGTTCATGTATGATTTTAACCCCCCTAATTTGGGGTTTAACCCCCCGCACTCCGGACAAACTTGCCCATGTATGACGTGGGCCCATAGGTGGGCAAGGGGATTGTATCTCCCGAAAATGCCGATCATAACCGACACCCCCCCCCCTTAAAATTTGGGGGTACCCAGGACCAGGACACCCCCTTCTAAAATTTGGGGGGTCCCAGTACTAAAAACGCTAAAAATGGGGTATTTGAGGTAATCCCCAAAAAAATTTTGGGAACCCTCCCAATTTCTTGGGGGGGAATCGGGTATACCCCCCAAAGAAAAAATCCGGGAGGCTGCCCACCTCTGCGCTGGACGCATCCTTTTGGGTCGGCGAGGGTAAAAATTTGGGGGTCTAGTGTCCAGATAGAAAGACCATTTTTCAAAGATTTTCTCGCGCTTCGCTCAGCTCAGCGTCGATTATTTTTATTTTATGTATATTATCAGATTTGTAAAAAAGCGCGAATGTTTAAATTTTATCTTTTTAAACTTTGTTTTTGAGATTTGCCTAATTTTGCTAAATTTTTTATGACAAATAAAAATTATTTTGTAGTAAAACTATCAAAACATTCTTAAAACTTTAATTGATCTCCTATTCTAAATTTGTGTTACTTTGTTATTGTTTTGTAATTTTGGTATGATTATGCTAGACCTCCCTTTTAGGTTGTTATATGGTAACATTAAAAATTTAAAAGTATAAACGTTTTAAAAGTATTTGGCATACATATATAACAATTAAAAGTAATTCGCATAAACAAGCCAATAAACTCTCCGTGCGAAGCGTTAAAATTTTTTTTAGCCTTTAAATTTATAACGTTTAAGATATGTACCCCTGGACCCCCCTTTTTAAAATTCTGTTCAGGATTGGACCCGACCCCCCCCCTATTTCCTAAATCCTGGCTACGCCCATGACCACATTATTATTATTATTTTATACCCAGTGTCTTCTTTGTGTTTGATTTTCCACGTGACCCTGTACATTTTTTATCATCATTTTTTACATGACGTACACTTTTAGCCAACAATTATCACGGTAGGTTAAGCGGCATAGTCAAAACTTTTGACACTCGCAATTTGCTTAATACTCAGCACTTATCTTTTAGATTTTTTAAAAACATTAAAAAATTTTGCTTTACTTTGCGGATTTTGTCGAGTACCGGGATAAATTTTGGACTGGGAAAAATTCACATTTTACAAATTCATGAAATTGTACGCAAACTTATTTTCGAAAAGAAGGGGGGGTCAGATTTAAGTTTAGAGGGAGGGTCTGAAAAAATTCGGAAACTTGAAAGCAGCCCCCAACCATAGGTGGGCAGGGGGGGTTGGGGGGGGGGTTATACCCCCCAAAATTTCGGATTTTGCAACACCCTCTTAAATTTGGGGTAGTCGGGGACACCCCCCCCCCCCAAATCGCCCCCCAAAAAAAAAATTTTTAAATGTTATAAAAGGACTAAAAAATTTTTCCGCGCTTCGCGCGGAGTGTTTCTGACCTTATTTTCTCGTTTATTACCTTTTATTACCTTTAAATTCCCCCGCTACACGGGCAGTTTAAATTTCACTGCTACGCAGGCAGTTTAAATTGGCAATTTATCTTAGTTTTTCAATTTCAAATCGATTATCCCATTCAGTAGTTAAGGCATACATGTTTAATAAAACTACTATAAAACACTATTATCCTTTTTTTAACGTTTTAAACACATGTTATAAATGTATAGTATAGCTATAAAAAACCTTAAATTTTGTAATTACTATCATTTGGAATTAAAATTTCTAGTGTATTTTAGCGCCTCAAATTATAAATTTTTTCCTCCGGGGGGCATTGTTCCCCCTGAACCCCCTGACTGAATTTTTAAGATCACAGAAAATTATGAATAAATTAGGTAAAAAAACAAAAGTAAAAGATATGTTCACGCGATCACCAGGAGACAATTTTTAAGCCGTTTTTAGTATATAATTTAAAAAATTTTCGCCTCTGGCGGCTGGGGGGACACCCCCCAGCCCCCCTGCCGACGCTTCGCGTCGGCTGGCGCCGCTACGCGGCGCAGACGACAGCGCTTCACGTCGCTTTGACAACACTTTTTCTCCCCTCCCCAGACTGACGCACCCGAAATGAAATCCTGACTTCTTCACTGCACATTTTTATTAAAAGAATTAAAAAAATAAAATTTATAAGTTGCAATAAGATCTTATTTTAATTTTACACAGTTTTAAAGCATTTATAAGCTTTTTTTACGTTTTTTTACGCGTTTTAAGCGCATTTTAAGGCAGCGCGGAAATATTGGGTACACCCCCCCTTCAAAATTTGGGTCTTACTGGACACCCCCTCTAAAATTTGACCCCCCCTATACCCCCCCAAAATCCGAGAGGCTGCCCACCTATGCCCCCAACCCCCTCATTAGCCTTGCTTAGCCTCACAATTTCAAAGCTATGAAGGGGGTAATTATCCCATCACCTTATCTCCTTTCCCTTCTCACCTATGTTTATGTATAATAAGTAACTTTTTTATGCAAAGTTTGATGTATGTACGATAATATTTGCGAAGCAAATAATATTTGTTAATTTTAATTCTGTTTTTACGCATTAACAACATTCCAAAAAACTCTTGATGCGAAAAAATATTATCTCAAATTTTTATAAAAACCACACTATTACTCTAACTATACAATATTTTTGTTTGCTTTTTCGGCATTTGAGGGGAATATATATTATTCCATCCTCTATAAATACGGCCCTAATATGGCAGGGTTGGAATAGTTACAGCCTTGCGGATATTAGTGGGACCTAGTGAAATTTTGAAAGAAGTGCCAAGAATATACCTTAAAAAACAACAAGCAACAGGCTTGCGATAATGTTTGCGTTGCGATACTGATATAAAACTATAACAAAATGACAATAAAACTACTACCTTTTTTCTTTAATTCTTCCTGCCTTTTGATATAGGATAAAACTCGACCCAATCCAACCAACAAACAAATTAGCAAGGCAAAGCAAAAGAACGATATTATGATCATACAAGCTAAAATTAAGACAAACTGTAAAAACTTAAAATTTCAGGACAGCGTTTTGGAACGGGAAGGTAGGGTTGTGTTGTTGTTGTTTTTTTTTTGTTGGTTTGGTGTTGTTTGGTCGCTAGACCTGGGTAAATGACCCTTTGAAAACTAGGGAAGGGGTTCGGGGATGAGGCGTTCGTTCCTTACTCCCCCACCTTTTTTTAGGGGAGTCGACCCGGGGTAGACCAATTTGAAATCTAAAGAGGTGTCAGAGGGCCCAGTGTCCCCCAAAAGTTGTTTTAAGTAATTAATATACTTTTTAGCACTAATATAGAATTTTATGCACTAAATTGGGCTATTCATGTGTAAAAAGTGTACAAAAGGTCTGTTTTTTACAACAAAATTATGTTTGTAACAAAAATTTGGGTAAGATTTATACCAAAAATTTAGCTGAGAAGGGGCCGGTTTAAAATTCCAGACGGGCAGGGGTCAAAATAAAAAAAATTGGTGTAGTGGGAGCCTCTTGATTTTTTGCTCACCTAGTGGATTGAGGATTTCTTTTACTGCGTATTGTTATTTTTGCTAAATTCTTATGAAATATTTTTGCTAAACTCTTATATGTATGCAATAAATATATTCGTAAAAATGATAAACTATATTAGCGTTAAAACTTTTGTTTTTAAATCAAAAAACATTATTAATATTATTTTTACATAAAAAGCCAATCCAATTG
>JASAMX010024817.1:0-57037 GCA_030248175.1 Microlaimidae sp. YZB2_3
TATTTTGTTCCTGTACTTCGTTCAGTTACGTATTGCTCCTTGTAATACATTAACGGGCTTTAAAACAGCTAAATATGTGTAACTTTGAAAAAAAAATTTTTTTTAATTGTGTATGGCTTTATTGCTGCTGTATGTTTAGGGAGTATATTAGTGTCTTGCTACCTTTACTCGTCAAATTGTCAATGTTCTGTTTTTTATATTTTGTATGTTATTTTTCCTTAACAGTTGCTTAATTGTGTAAGTTGACAAATAACCTTTATTGATTGATTGATTGATTGATTGATAAAGTATTTTTAAGATACAGTTTTATTTGTTCTTGCTTGCGGACCTTTTTTTTCAAAAAAGCGAACTTGGCGCTATTAGAAATTTTTGGGAACCTTCAGCCGCAAACAATGGAAACTTAGAGCTGTCAAGGGAAAATTCATTGGGGTATAGATTCAGGCTTTGCATAGGATTAGGTAAAGGTTCTAGCGATTTTTATTTTCAGCATTAAGTGTCAATGAATTTGAGCGTCAACAAAAACAGAGTTTGTTTTTTTTGTTCAGCCCGGTGGAAGTAAAATTAACAGTTTATTGAAATAAAAATATCGAATTTAAAACACAATCATAACAACAATTAATGATTTATAATAAAAATTTCACACATTTTCGTTACCTTTTTCTCAGTTATTAAACTCACAAAACACTGTTCCAGAAAGTTGCAGAAAATTCATAACCAATAAAAACTTTGCGACATTACAAAATAGCTACACAACAGCCACCAAATAATAGAACATTCAAGAAATTTCTGTAACAAATTATAAAACTATAAATATCAATATTTGCAAATAAAAAGGCCTTTTTATGTCGGTTGCTAATTTCTTAACTTACTTATCAGAGTTTATCAGAGTTCTCTATTTTTGGCGCCAAGTTCTAGCTTTATGTTTTTGGCTCCATGAATCTTAAATTAGAAAGCTTAATGTTTTATAATATATTTAAAATAGAATCTGTTTTAAAACCTATTCAATAAGGCCCGATTTCAATAATCATATTTTTATCAGACTTAATTAATTAATTTATGCTAAGTATAGATTAGGGACGCATTAAGCATTAAATATTAAATGTGAGCTGAGCATTACTTAGTACTCACAATTAAATTAATTGTGAGCTTGAGCCTGAGTACTCACAATTAAATATATGTGAGTACCAATTGATATTAAGCATTTGTGAGCCTGGCCAATTTTCAAATTATACTTACGTATAGCATAGATTTTAGGAGGATCGTATGGCATAAGCACAGAGGGGATTAGCCATAGTCCCCGAAAATGGGAGCAATGGGTAAATAGAGCCCCAAAATGAGAGGGGTTGAATACCCCTCAGGGAGAAATTTTTAATTTTAAGACTATAAAACACCAAGGCCACTCATAAAACACCGCGAAACACATGAATTTCAGATAAAGATTTTTAAATAAAAAAATGCAAGCCCCATGGCGTGTAAAAATGACAATATATAAACAATTATAATTCAACTCTGAATTTTTTTTAAATAAATCAAATAACAAGGATATTTTTCTTGATTTTAATGATTTATCATAATTTTTTTTGTGATTTTTTAGCCAAAAAAGTTATACTGATTTAAAAATCAAAAGGAATAGAATAAAAAATTAGAATAAATGCTTGCATGTACTAATAATATTTATATAATTCATATTTTTATGTATATTAAATAGCATCTAACATATCACATGAAACAAAAATGTTTTAATTGTTGATTTTTATTATTTAAACTGTCCAGGGTAAAATTTAGTATATTATTAATTTTTTTTTTTAATTTAGTAATTTTTTGCACAAAATTGATGTGAAATATAGAATAAAACATTAAAGGAGCGCTATCACAAATCAGATTCTAATAAGGCACTTAAAGGTCTAGTTCTTTAATACAAAACCTATCTATCTCAAATTCGATATTTTTGGCTTTTCCAGACCAATTGGACCACATTTATAAATTTAAATTTAATAGGTTTAGTAACAAAAAAGTAGTATTATTCAGCGTTATAGGAAATTGATTTGTAATTATATCTCGCAAACGAAGCAATCAATTTATGCGGAAATTCTATTAATCTGTAAAAATTAAAAAGGAAATATATCCACATATCCATATAATTCTTTTATGAATTGACCCTTTTGGAGTTTTTTATAAAAATATTAGCTTGTGCTCCAAAATCTTGTAACAATGTTTTGTCGAAATATTTTACAAGGCCAAAAATAGGGTTTTGAGGGCATTCTCTTTTACAAAACAAATTTTAGAGCAAAAATGTATACAAAACCAACGTGTTATTTTGTTTATTTTGAAACCTTGATTAAAATTTTTTACAGTCTTTGTCAAAATATTACTATTTTTGTAAAAAAAACCCAGCGATTTTTGCCTTAAAATGGTCGGCCAATCTTTGGAATTAGCAAATAATGCTGGGTTTAAGTCTCTTCTTAAAATTTTTTTTCAAATGAAAAAGTACTAATTTTATGATTTGAATTTTTTGTTTTGACAGTTTGCAGCACGAAAAAAAACGCAAAAATATAACTTGATAAAATACCTGTACTGTTTGTTGAATATTTTTTTGCTTTCCACGTTTCACAAACAATGGGATCTTATGCCCATGATAAAATGCCCAAAATCCCTATTGCGGCCTTTTTTTAAATGGCCTAAAGATATTTAAACAAAAAATTGTTACAAGGTTTTGGAGCGCAGGATAAAGTTTTGCAAAAGAATGGTCAAAATAAAAGGCAAAACTTTTTACTGAATTTTTAAGTGTATATTCTGACACACATCCTTTTTGTAGAAAATTTATAGTTTTTTTAAATGAAAGTGCAAAACCAACAAACAAAGCCATGGGTAAAAAATATGCAATTTATCAAAAAATGCTTAAAGGAGCACTGTCACAAATCAAATTCCTATAACGCCCGAACCGGACTGCTCCTTTAATACCAAACCTACCTAACTCAACTTTAGTATTTAGAGTGCTCCACTACAAGGCTACAACATTTTTAAATTTCAGCTGAATCGGTTCAGTATTAAAGGAGCAGCCCGGTTCGGGCGTTATAGGAATTTGATTTGTGACAGTGCTCCTTTAAGTACTGTCATGTACAAAGAGTGACGCCCATAACCCATTTAATAAAATGCTTTTTGAATAGTCTTAAAAATTGCACATTTCTTCGAGTTATGTCATAATAATCGTCCATTCTTTATTAATTCGCGTGAAATTAAGGATTTATTTATTTACGTGAATTCAGATAAATTGAGTTGTTTCATTATTAAATTATAACAGGCTCTTTATTATAACTGTCATGAATTAACAAAGAATATGACTTTAAAATAAAAATATTATTTAAACAGACTGAAATTATGTTGTTATAATGGTATATTCTAACTGGGCTTTATATTTAGGACTTGAATATCGTTTGGTGAAGTATAATATTTTTTTTTATTTTTTAGGGTCGAATCACAATTAAGCTAATTAGCTTAGGCTAGTTGTGAGCTTGAGTCTGAGATTTATTGTGAGCTTGAGCTTGAGCTTAGTACTCACAATTAAATATAGGTGAGTACGAATTGGTATTAAGCATTTGTGAGCAGTTCAATGCATCCCTACTTAGTACTCACAATTAAATATATGTGAGTACCAATTGGTATTGAGCATTTGTGAGCAGCTCAATACATCCCTAGTATAGATCCTGTAAATTTTTTGATAATGTTAAAACTAGATTTATTATTGATTTTTGGATACATTTTTGTCTTATGCTGAGTTTAATTCGCGAGAAATTGTGTATCTATGCTGGTGAATTTGAAACTGAAATATGTTTTATGTCTGAAATTTAAACTTTATGTAAACTTCAATGTAAATATCGTTGTAAATTTTTTTTATTAATGGCTTTTTTTCGCGTTTTTTTAAACTATAGTTTTCTATATTTAAAAAAACTTTTGTCATCTTTCAGCATGTTTTTATTCGTAATATTTTTTCAACTTAAATTTTAAAAAAAACCTGGATTTTTAAAAACTATAATGTTTTAAAATGATTAAAAATGTATATTGTAAAAAAAAAGAACCCGAAACTTTTATTTTAGACTGTTAAGGTAATTGTTTCATATAAACAAGGCTGTTATTTTTGCCAAATTTCTTAAATGAACTGCATATTGCTGGATAGATGACATTACAATCTGTTTAACCATACGCACGCAGTTTATTTCATAATTTGCGTTTCGCAAAAAAAACTACAAGTTGCTAATTTTAAGTTAATTACCCTAAATGTATTTTAAATGAAAAGAAAAACACATTTTAAACTCTTCTTTTAACTTATATATGAATTTCGTCTAACCCACGCGAAACCACTTTTGAATACATAAAGTTTTTGCAAAAATAATTTATTTTATGTTTTTCAGTAAAATTTAGGTTGTACCACGTTTACACCTGGTGACAAAATTGTTATTTCATCTGCTTCATATTCAACAACAGCAAAAAATTCTGTGTATACAAGTGGCACAACATACAGTGATCTTAGCTGTGAAAACCCATTTTATATCAATACAGTTGCGGCTACTTGTACCTGTACCGGTAACACTGCTGCAACTTGCACTTGGGATACACCTTTTTGTACTCCAGGTATTTTAATATTAATAACATTCTATACAAAAACAAGCAAGTTTTCTTAAGATTTTTTGCATTTATCTAAATATGGTTTAGGATTTAAAGCCTTTTACCATAAAATACGAACATTTATTTTTTATGGTTTAACATAAATTAATGTGAATTTTTATTCCTTTTATGTAACTTGTGCCCATTTATTTTTTATGGTTTAACATAAGTTCATGTTTAGTTTTATTCCTTTTATGAAACTTTATGGGAATTAGCAAAGTTGCTAAATAAAAAACTTTACCACCAATTAATTTGATTTATTTTATTGTAATAGTTATTTTACTGGGTTTATGTGACATTTTTCGATAAATATTTTCTGAAAGTATGTTAACTACACGATTTAGCATGTGAGGCATTTTCTCCTATTGATACAAATTTGGATATTTCTTCCAATAATGGAGATTATAGCAGTACAACCAGAGCTCCTTTGTATGAAGGTGGTACAACGTTTGGCGCTATGGAGTGCAATACGGGATACTTTATTAATTCTGACACTGTTACCTGCACTTGCACAGGCCTCACTACCAGTGACACATGTAGTTGGAATCAACCCTCCTGTACTCCAGGTGTTTTTTTTAAATTTTTTAAAGAGAATTTTTTTTGTTTTTGCATACCAACCAAATTTATGTCTTCCTCAAAACAGTAATAATTTTAGTCTTTAATATTCTAGCGTTTGTAAAATTTGCTTTAAAAAAAAACAATTTCTCAGACATAAAAACACAAAATATTGTCTTCGCAAGCATAAAAAATTTCTTGACGTTTTTAAAAGTTAAAATAAAAACAATGTGTCAAATAAGATTTATTATAAAGCTTAAACTGTCTTTTTTGATTAAAAAAATATTGACAATGGCGTTGTTTTTGTATCTGCAAATAAATGTTCAAAAACTGTGTTGAAACGGACCCAGTCCACTTTTTCCGATGATCAAAATGGACCCAGTTCAAAGTGAACCGGATCCAAAAATTTTTTGAATAGCTCGGAAAGCTATTATTTTTTTAACAAGGAAAACAACAGACAGGTACACTGTTTTAAAAACGATTTTTGTAAACAAAATACTCTAAAAACTTTTAACAAAATTTTTATTTTCATAAAATATTTTCAACAACAAAATTTTTTAAGCGTTTGATTTATCTAAAAGCTATAAGCCTTAAATATAAATAAAATTAAATAATATGAAACAATAATTATATAGTATTGTTTTTAATGGTACTTTTTTACTTTTTTCTTTGTGTATTTGTAAAACACATCTTTTAAAACAAAAATATTTAAAAACACATCACATGCACAGGACATGATAACAACGATTATTTGACATGACATATAAAAATTAAATTAAGACGGAATTAAAACAAGGAATTTATATAATCTTTTACTTTATTCTTAGAAAAAGTTTTCAAATAAAGTACCACAACTCCGCAATTAAAACTCTTAAAAAGAAACTTTGCGCGCATTATAAATAAGCTACCAGGATCTCCCATATTTCATAAATACTGCAAAGCTTTTAACTTTATTTTTGAAACTAAAACTTTAAAAACTCTGTTTTAAAAAATGAAATGTTTGAAATTAGAAAAAAGTTTTTTTAAGTTACCCTCCATTAAAACAAAAATGCCGACCCTATGTTGGACTTAAATTCTAACAGTATAGATAGATTATAGGAAGGTAACTCAGAGTTTTAAAATTTTTTTGGTTGATTTTTATGATTTTTTTTATATTTATTTCAAAAAAGTTTCGATGTTTTAGCCAAAAATTTAAATTTGATAACCCGATTCATAAGCTTTTTGTTTCAATTCTATGTATTTGTCATAGAAAACATGGAAGCATAAAAATGGAAACCATAGAATAGCGTAAAAAACATAGCAGCGAAGCATGAATTGAAGTTCTTGAAATTTAAAACGTCTGTAGCTGGATTTTGTATAAACTATTTTTCCAACACTGTAACTTGTTTTATTTTTTCAATACTGTAATTTTGTTTCATTTCTAGGCTGCACTTCATTCTCTCCTGGTGACAAAATTATTGATTCATCTGCTTCTTATTCAACACCAGCGAAAAATTCTGTGTATTCAAGTGGCACAACATACAGTGATCTTAGCTGTGAAAACCCATTTTATCATCAATACAGGCGTGGCTACTTGTACCTGTACCGGTAACACTGCTGATACTTGCACTTGGGATGCACCTATTTGTACTCCAGGTAAATTGTGACTTTTAAACAAAAAGTAAAAACATAATTTAGTAATGTCGTTTCAAGAAACATAGTTTTTACCTTGATAGCAAAAGGTAGAAACAAACAATAGGTTTTTTTATTAAAACACTAAAAATATTTGTTTGAAAAATTAACTTGGGTAATAATAGTTTTTTATATACTTTGCCACGCAAAAAAGTTAGCCTGAGTTTACTGACCATAATATAAATATTTATTTTTATTTATTTTTACATAGGTACATTAGTTAATTTTCAATTTTAAAATAGCCTAAAATGTATTTAGTTTTGTATTGATTTAGCATGTGAAGCCTTTACACCGACTGATGGTAATGTGGATGTGGTCTCTTTAGAAATAATTAGCCAATATAGTGACACTAGCAGAGCACCATTGTATGCAGATACTACAGAATTAGGCCCCTTGGAATGCAATGACGGCTATCTTATTGATACCCGACTTGTTACTTGCACTTGCACAGGTGCAACCTCTACTCACACCTGCAGTTGGAATCAGCCCGTCTGTACTCAAGGTATTTACGCTATGTAATATTTCTAATATCTATTATTTTTTATAATCTATTAATTAAACAAAAAACTAACCACAATAGTTAAAACTAACCACAATATTTTGATTTTTAGAGTATTTATTAAACCACATTAATAACTTTTCTAGTAAATTAACAGTAATATATTTTCTTTTTTGAATTATTGTGTATTTTCTGAATATCTTATGGTGTATATATATATATATATATATATAAATATATATATATATATATATATAAATATATATATATATATATATATATATTATAGTTTTGATTTTTTGAATGTGTTATTACTTAAAAGTGCGGGGGTACCGAGTTGTTACGCGCCGTCGATTTGATGATTTTTGTAAACGTTATTCCCGCCCTCACAAAATTTTTTTCATCAAAATATCCTTGGCGGGTTTAGAGATATGGTTTCCCTTAACTGGCGAAAGTTTTAGGAATAATAAGATATTTTAGCGAAATTTTTTTTGTGGCCTATCGGAGGCAGGGGTAATATTTTCACAAAAAATTATCAAAATCAAAAGACAAAAGTTTGAATGGGTACCGCACCTTAAGTGATCTTGAGCACAGAACGTATATTTCTTGTTAATTTATGCATAAATTTGAAATTGGTAAAATAAAAATTCAACTGAGGAGTGATTGTAATACAAATAGTTTCAGAAATTGACAGTAAAACACATTCTTTTTTTAGAATGTTTATTTTTTTAGTATTATTAATACTTTCAATATTAAAAACCCTAACTACATTGATATATATATGTATATCTATATATAGTATATATATATATTATATATAGATATAATATATATATAAATGTAGTTAGGGTTTTAATATTGAAAGTATTCATAAGATACTAAAAAATTAAACAGTTATTAAAAAAAAGAGAAATATATTTTTACTGTCAATTTACTGGGAAACTTATTTGTATTACAATCACTCCTGCGGTGAATTTTTTTACTTTACCAATTTAGAATTTATGCATAAGTTAACAATATACGTTTGTGCTCAAGATCACTTAAGGTGCGGTACCGAGTCAAACTTTTGTCTTTGATTTTGATAATTTTTTGTGAAAATGTTACCCCTGCCTCCAATAGGCCACAAAAAATTTTTCGCTAAAATATCTTTATGTATTCGCTAAAAACACGGTTTTAGGGAAATCATATCTCTTAAACCGCCAAGGATATTTTGATGAAAAAAATTTTGTGAGCTATTGAGGGCGGGATAAGGTTAAGGTTTTTACAAAAAATCATCAAAATCGACGGCAACAATTTGACTCGGTACCGCACTTTTAAGTAAGAACACATTCAAACAAAAAACTATAATATATATAGATATATATATATATATATATATATATATATATATATATATATATATATATTTATATATATATATATATACACCATAAGATACTAAAAATACTAAGCAATGATTCAAAAAAGAAAAATATATTTTTACTGTTAATTTACTAGAAAAGTTATTAATGTGGTTTAATAAATACTCTAAAAATCAAAATATTGTGGTTAGTTTTAACTATTGTGGTTAGTTTTTTGTTTAATTAATAGATTATAAAATATAATAGATATTAGAAATATTACATAGCGTAAATACCTTGAGTACAGACGGGCTGATTCCAACTGCAGGTGTGAGTAGAGGTTGCACCTGTGCAAGTGCAAGTAACAAGTCGGGTATCAATAAGATAGCCGTCATTGCATTCCAAGGGGCCTAATTCTGTAGTATCTGCATACATGTCTCTGCTAGTGTCACATATTGGCTAAATTAATTTCTAAAGAGACCACATCCACATTACCATCAGTCGGTGTAAAGGCTTCACATGCTAAATCAATACAAAACTAAATACATTTTAGGCTATTTTAAAATTGAAAATTAACTAATGTACCTATGTAAAAATAAATAAAAATAAATATTTATATTATGGTCAGTAAACTCAGGCTAACTTTTTTGCGTGGCAAAGTATATAAAAAACTATTATTACCCAAGTTAATTTTTCAAACAAATATTTTTAGTGTTTTAATAAAAAAACCTATTGTTTGTTTCTACCTTTTGCTATCAAGGTAAAAACTATGTTTCTTGAAACGACATTACTAAATTATGTTTTTACTTTTTGTTTAAAAGTCACAATTTACCTGGAGTACAAATAGGTGCATCCCAAGTGCAAGTATCAGCAGTGTTACCGGTACAGGTACAAGTAGCCACAGCTGTATTGATATAAAATGGGTTTTCACAGCTAAGATCACTGTATGTTGTGCCACTTGAATACACAGAATTTTTCGCTGGTGTTGAATAAGAAGCAGATGAATCAATAATTTTGTCACCAGGAGAGAATGAAGTGCAGCCTAGAAATGAAACAAAATTACAGTATTGAAAAAATAAAACAAGTTACAGTGTTGGAAAAAATAGTTTATACAAATCCAGCTACAGACGTTTTAAATTTCAAGAACTTCAATTCATGCTTCGCTGCTATGTTTTTTACGCTATTCTATGGTTTCCATTTTTATGCTTCCATGTTTTCTATGACAAATACATAGAATTGAAACAAAAAGCTTATGAATCGGGTTATCAAATTTAAATTTTTGGCTAAAACATCGAAACTTTTTTGAAATAAATATAAAAAAAATCATAAAAAATCAACCAAAAAAAATTTTAAAACTCTGAGTTACCTTCCTATAATCTATCTATACTGTTAGAATTTAAGTCCAACATAGGGTCGGCATTTTTGTTTTAATGGAGGGTAACTTAAAAAAACTTTTTTCTAATTTCAAACATTTCATTTTTTAAAACAGAGTTTTTAAAGTTTTAGTTTCAAAAATAAAGTTAAAAGCTTTGCAGTATTTATGAAATATGGGAGATCCTGGTAGCTTATTTATAATGCGCGCAAAGTTTCTTTTTAAGAGTTTTAATTGCGGATTTGTGGTACTTTATTTGAAAACTTTTTCTAAGAATAAAGTAAAAGATTATATAAATTCCTTGTTTTAATTCCGTCTTAATTTAATTTTTATATGTCATGTCAAATAATCGTTGTTATCATGTCCTGTGCATGTGATGTGTTTTTAAATATTTTTGTTTTAAAAGATGTGTTTTACAAATACACAAAGAAAAAAGTAAAAAAGTACCATTAAAAACCATACTATATAATTCTTGTTTCATATTATTTAATTTTATTTATATTTAAGGCTTATAGCTTTTAGATAAATCAAACGCTTAAAAAATTTTGTTGTTGAAAATATTTTATAAAAATAAAATTTTTGTTGAAAGTTTTTAGAGTATTTTGTTTGCAAAAATCGTTTTTAAAACAGTGTACCTGTCTGTTGTTTTCCTTGTTAAAAAAATAATAGCTTTCCGAGCTATTCAAAAAATTTTTGGATCCGGTTCACTTTGAACTGGGTCCATTTTGATCATCGGAAAAGTGGACTGGGTCCGTTTCAACACAGTTTTTGAACATTTATTTGCAGATACAAAAACAACGCCATTGTCAATATTTTTTTAATCAAAAAAGACAGTTTAAGCTTTATAATAAATCTTATTTGACACATTGTTTTTATTTTAACTTTTAAAAACGTCAAGAAATTTTTTATGCTTGCGAAGACAATATTTTGTGTTTTTATGTCTGAGAAATTGTTTTTTTTTAAAGCAAATTTTACAAACGCTAGAATATTAAAGACTAAAATTATTACTGTTTTGAGGAAGACATAAATTTGGTTGGTATGCAAAAACAAAAAAAATTCTCTTTAAAAAATTTAAAAAAAATACCTGGAGTACAGGAGGGTTGATTCCAACTACATGCGTCACTGGTAGTTGTTCCTGTGCAAGTGCAGGTAACAGTGTCAGTATCAATAAAGTATCCAGTATTGCACTCCATAGCGCCAAACGTTGTACCACCTTCATACAAAGGAGATCTGGTTGTACTGCTATAATCTCCATTATTGGAAGAAATATCCAGATTTGTATCAGTGGGAGAAAACGCTTCACACGCTAAATCGTGTAGTTAACATACTTTCAGAAAATATTTATCTAAAAATGTCAAATAAACCCAGTAAAATAACTATTTCAATAAAATAAATCAAATTAATTGGTGGTAATTTTTTTTATTTAGCAACTTTGCTAATTCCCATAAACTTTCATAAAAGGAATAAAACTAAACATGAACTTATGTTAAACCATAAAAAATAAATGGGCACAAGTTACATAAAAGGAATAAAAATTCACATTAATTTATGTTAAACCATAAAAAATAAATGTTCGTATTTTATGGTAAAAGGCTTTAAATCCTAAACCATATTTAGATAAATGCAAAAAATCTTAAGAAAACTTGCTTGTTTTTGTATAGAATGTTATTAATATTAAAATACCTGGAGTACAAAAAGGTGTATCCCAAGTGCAAGTTGCAGCAGTGTTACCGGTACAGGTACAAGTAGCCGCAACTGTATTGATATAAAATGGGTTTTCACAGCTAAGATCACTGTATGTTGTGCCACTTGTATACACAGAATTTTTTGCTGTTGTTGAATATGAAGCAGATGAAATAACAATTTTGTCACCAGGTGTAAACGTGGTACAACCTAAATTTTACTGAAAAACATAAAATAAATTATTTTTGCAAAAACTTTATGTATTCAAAAGTGGTTTCGCGTGGGTTAGACGAAATTCATATATAAGTTAAAAGAAGAGTTTAAAATGTGTTTTTCTTTTCATTTAAAATACATTTAGGGTAATTAACTTAAAATTAGCAACTTGTAGTTTTTTTTGCGAAACGCAAATTATGAAATAAACTGCGTGCGTATGGTTAAACAGATTGTAATGTCATCTATCCAGCAATATGCAGTTCATTTAAGAAATTTGGCAAAAATAACAGCCTTGTTTATATGAAACAATTACCTTAACAGTCTAAAATAAAAGTTTCGGGTTCTTTTTTTTACAATATACATTTTTAATCATTTTAAAACATTATAGTTTTTAAAAATCCAGGTTTTTTTTAAAATTTAAGTTGAAAAAATATTACGAATAAAAACATGCTGAAAGATGACAAAAGTTTTTTTAAATATAGAAAACTATAGTTTAAAAAAACGCGAAAAAAAGCCATTAATAAAAAAAATTTACAACGATATTTACATTGAAGTTTACATAAAGTTTAAATTTCAGACATAAAACATATTTCAGTTTCAAATTCACCAGCATAGATACACAATTTCTCGCGAATTAAACTCAGCATAAGACAAAAATGTATCCAAAAATCAATAATAAATCTAGTTTTAACATTATCAAAAAATTTACAGGATCTATACTAGGGATGTATTGAGCTGCTCACAAATGCTCAATACCAATTGGTACTCACATATATTTAATTGTGAGTACTAAGTAGGGATGCATTGAACTGCTCACAAATGCTTAATACCAATTCGTACTCACCTATATTTAATTGTGAGTACTAAGCTCAAGCTCAAGCTCACAATAAATCTCAGACTCAAGCTCACAACTAGCCTAAGCTAATTAGCTTAATTGTGATTCGACCCTAAAAAAATAAAAAAAAAATATTATACTTCACCAAACGATATTCAAGTCCTAAAATATAAAGCCCAGTTAGAATATACCATTATAACAACATAATTTCAGTCTGTTTAAATAATATTTTTATTTTAAAGTCATATTCTTTGTTAATTCATGACAGTTATAATAAAGAGCCTGTCAAAATTTAATAATGAAACAACTCAATTTATCCGTAATTCACGTAAATAAATAAATCCTTAATTTCACGCGAATTAATAAAGAATGGACCATTATTATGAGATAACTCGAAGAAATATGCAATTTTTAAGACTATTCAAAAAGCATTTTATTAAATGGGTTATGGGCGTCACTCTTTGTACATGACAGTACTTAAAGGAGCACCGTCACAAATCAAATTCCTTGATAACGCCCGAACCGGGCTGCTCCTTTAAATACTGAACCGATTCAGCTGAATTAAAAATGTTGTAGCCTTGTAGTGGGCACTCTAAATACTAAAGTTGAGTTAGGTAGGTTTGGTATTAAAGGAGCAGTCCGGTTCGGGCGTTATAGGAATTTGATTTGTGACAGTGCTCCTTTAAGCATTTTTTTGACAAAATCCGGACTAATTCCGCATGGCTTTGTTTGTCAGTTTTGCACTTTCATTTAAAAAAACTATAAATTTTCTACAAAAAGGATGTGTGTCAGAATATACACTTAAAAATTCAGTAAAAAGTTTTGCCTTTTATTTTGACCATTCTTTTGCAAAACTTTATCCTGCGCTCCAAAACCTTGTAACAATTTTTTGTTTCAAATATCTTTAGGCCATTTTAAAAAAAGGCCGCAATAGGGATTTCGGGCATTTTATCATGGGCATAAGATCCCATTGTTTGTGAAACGTGGAAAGCAAAAAAATATTCAACAAACAGTACAGGTATTTTATCAAGTTATATTTTTGCGTTTTTTTTCGTGCTGCAAGCTGTCAAAACAAAAAATTCCAAATCATAAAATTACAAATTTTTCCATTTAAAAAAAATTTTAAGAAGAGACTTAAACCCAGCATTATTTGCTAATTCCAAAGATTGGCCGACCATTTTAAAGGCAAAAATGATTGGGTTTCTTCACAAAATAGTAAATATTTTGAATAAAAGACTGTAAAAAATTTTAATCAAGGTTTCAAAATAAACAAAATAACACGTTGGTTTTGTATACATTTTTGCTCTAAAATTTGTTTTGTAAAAGAGAATGCCCTCAAAACCCTATTTTTGGCCTTGTGAAATATTTCGACAAAACATTGTTACAAGATTTTGGAGCACAAGCTAATATTTCTATAAAAAACACCAAGGCCACTCATAAAAGAATTATATGGATATGTGGATATATTTCCTTTTAATTTTTACAGATTAATAAAATTTCCGCATAAATTGATTGCTTCGTTTGCGAGATGCATTCAAATCAGATTCCTATAACGCTGGATAATACTACTTTTTTGTTACTAAACCGATTAAATTGAAATTTATAAATGTGTCCAATAGGTCTGGAAAAGCCAAAAATATCAAATTTGAGGTAATGATTTTTATATTTAAAGAAGTAGTATTTTTAGTGCGTTATAAGAATCTGATTTGTGACAGCGCTCCTTTAATGTTTTATTCTATTTTTCACATCAATTTTGTGCAAAAAATTACTAAATTAAAAACAAAGATTTTTAATAATATACCTAATTTCACCCTGGAAAGTTTAAATAATAAAAATCAACAATTAAAACATTTTTGTTTCATGTGAGATGTTAGATGCTATTTAATATAAATAAAAGTATGAATTATATAAATATTATTAGTACATGCAAGCATTTATTCTAATTTTTTATTCTATTCCTTTTGATTTTTAAATCAGTATAGCTCTTTTGGCTAAAAAATCACAAAAAAAAGATAAATCTTTAAAATCAAGAAAAATATCCTTGTTATTACGTAAGTATAATTTGAAAATTGGCCAGGCTCACAAATGCTCAATACCAATTGGTACTCACATATATTTAATTGTGAGTACTCAGGCTCAAGCTCACAATTAATTTAATTGTGAGTACTAAGTAATGCTCAGCTCACATTTAAAATCTAGTGCTCAATGCATCTCTAGTTAGGAATATCACTAAAATTTCGTATTTAATGAGTAGCGCTTCCTTCGCTTAAAATGGTAAGAACTCCATAGCTCTTTCCCTCACCCGTTTTTTTCTATTATATTAGAGGGCAGTCTAATCAATCACTCACTAAAGACGAATTCTATCAGGGTGAAAACAGCCGGGTGGTAAAGTAACCACTCGTTCTTCAAGAAAATATCACGTGTAGAAAAACACCTGACGCAAGTTAATAATAATTGGTTACATCATCTCTGCCAACTTTTTTTTATTATATTTTTTTCGCGCGTTTATTGTTTTTTTCTTTCTGACGGCGAGCGGTTACGCCCTTAATTTCAGCCTGAAGGTTTTTAACTTTAGCTTACACAGAAGTAATTAGAGTTAGAGTATATGGTATTTTTAGGTAGGATGACTATCACTAACGCAAATAATAAGACAAATTTTTTTTCCAGGTTTTGTCCTCTATATAGTGGAAATATCTTAATTTTTAAATGTTTCAAAAGAACAACTTGTTTCTTCGTCAGAAAATCTGTATTTCCTAAAAATTATAATTCTAATCCGACCCGGCCAGCTTGCTTAAAATTTGAAAACAAAGTTTGCGAGGACAAAGCCTGGAAAATTTTTTTTCTTATTTAAAATAATCCTCAATAAATTCGCAAAAATTCAACTTAACTAAGGCCGAATTTAAGCGGGTTATTTCACGACTAACTCTGTTTAGTTAACCCCGGTATAACCCCCGGATTAACTATGGTGTAATCCCAGCATAATTCGGTGTTAGTTAAGTTGGTCTTGGACGAGTTGGTCTTGGATTAACTGACACCAAGTTTGTCCAACAATAACCCCGTTTTGTGAATCTCGGCCCAACACACTTGTTTCACTCTTTCCCATAATCTTCCCAAAATTCCACGGCACACGAAATTTACCACCTAGCACCTTCGCATGAGCGGGCCAGGTACAAACACACCGTGGTCAAGACGACGTCTCACCACGATTATGACGACCCAAACTAGAAGCGAAAATAACCAGAGACCTTTTTCATAAAGACGTTTGTAAATTTTCATTTTTCAAGTCTCCGCCTATTTTTTGTAAGTTACATGATAGACGATACAGGAGACGTGAAGTATTGATTATGAAAAACCCGAATCGAAAAACCTTTATCGTGTATTTTACAAAAAATAGGCGGAAATTTGTAAAATGAGAATTTACAAAGGTTTTTATAAAAACAGGCCCCAGGGGCCTATTTGTATAAAGACGTTTGTAAATTTTTTAAAAAATCCGCCTATTTCTTGTAAATTACATAATAGAGAATATACGACACGGCAAATATTGATCAATCAGCGGAACTGAAATGACGTTGCTCGCATCAATCAGCGCAGAGCAGTACACTGAGATGCTCTCCCTGAATTACAAGTCGAAAAACATTTATCGTATATTTTACAAAAAATAGGCGGAGATATGTAAAATGAAAATTTACAAAAATTTTTATGAGAACAGGCCCCAGGTGCTGAAAAATTTAGACAGCCAAATTTATTGCAAAATTTGACCTATACAGGAATTAAACCTCTAACCTTCAAAGTCGTCTGGCGTGTTATCCATTACACTCTTGGCCAGACAATGAAATGGGAAAAATAACCGCCTTTTAACGCTTGTACTTTGAGTTTTCACGAAGGGGACACACATAGGGTGTATGTGTCACACGATCATACCTCAGTCACCTAGGATGTCGGTTAATCAGTCTCCGTTTTTGTTCCTTTTGTTTATAAAACCGAGTAAAAAAAAAGAACTCCTAGATTTGGTGTGGAGTTTGATTGTAGCGAGACTTATTTTAAAAAAGACAGCATGACCGCTATTGGCCGCGGTGGTGATCACAGTAAGCTCGCACTTGCGGTCAAACATAAACAGCACCACTGTGAACGAATAGTACACGGCTGCAGCTGGGAGAAAAGATTGTAGAAAATGGTAGAATATTTGTTCTTTAGATTTGTTCCAAAAAAAAAAGAAGAGACAATCTATTAAGTAACTAACAATAACACTGCGATTTTAAGAATATGAATCAATCGCGATCAACCATAGCTGCTGATTAAAATAAGAATAAAAATATTTGTTGTTTGTTACTTCGATTTAAAGTGGAAATTCGTCTTTCGAACGTTCATTACAGCACTGTCAATATATTTTAATGTTTAAATATCATTAAAACATTTAAAATGGAGCAGGGACTCTTCAAAAGCATATTTTAAATTATAATTGAGATTTTTTTTTATCATGATAAAACTTACATAGCTATCTATGTAAGCTTCAAAAACAACTTTAATCAAGGATCGTAAGCTTTAGTTTCTCAATTAAAATTTTGAAAGTTATTGCATGTAAACACGAATCGGAACGCAGAATTTTCAGTTAAATTTCACCGTTCGCAAAACATATTAACATCCGTAGTTTTAACCGTCCAAACATTGACATTTTTATTTCAAATATAATGAATATAATTGTATACTAAACCGTCATGGTTCCCTTTCCTCGGTGGCACGGGAGCGCCACGGGGCGTTAGCCCCACGGCTCGACGTCATCCATTAATGAATGTGAGTAAATTTTGAATATCAGAATCTTTTTTCATATTATTATTATTCTAACGCTCAAATCTTAAAATCGATATTCCTTCTTCCTTGATTGATCAAAAATAAACATGGGCTTATTGGAAAAAAGAAAGAACGCAACTTTCTTATGAAGCACTTTTTTCATTAGGTCAAAGATTCATTTCATTTCATTTATTGATCAAAATAAAAATTGAAAAATTTAACAAATAAAAACTACAAACCGCACAATAACAGTCTTTTGGCAACAATAAGAGTGTACAGAGCAGACAAGAGACAACGGACAGCCCTTGTAGAAACTGCACCATAACCGTAGAAGATTGTGCTCGATTTTTAATTGGTGGACGTACATACCGCTTCAGTTCCCAGCCCCATCTACTTCAAAAAGGCGGGAAACGTCAAAAACAACACAATACTCTTTAATTCTTGCATTACTCACGATGAAATAATCTAGTTTTATTTCAAAAAAAAAACAACAAACAAATTATTGGTGGCGCGGAACGCAGCGCGGTGGTTTAGGTACAGAGCACCGTGCCAATTATAATTAAAAAATCTTTGGATAAATTTTGTACTTCATGTTAACTTTTTTTTTCTGATTTTTTTATTTAAAAAAATAATTGCAATCATAAAATGCGCAGGAGCGCCCATTGGGATTTAGCCTCACGGCGCCGCGCCAACTATAAGTGGGGTACCAGGTTATTTTTGTAATTCATGTTCATCTTCGTCTTCTTCTGATTATTATTTTTATTTCAAAAAATACAGTTCCAATCATCGGTGCCGCGGGGGCGCCACACTGCAATTTAGCACACGGCACCGCGGCAACTATAATTAGAGAACGTGGATAAATTTTGCAATGCATGTTCATCTTTGCACTCATTGGGGGTGCGGGAGCGCCACACGGCCAATTTCAGGTCTCACTCCACTGCGCGAACTATAATTAGAGAACGTAGGTAAGTTTTGTAATTAATGTTAATATTCTTGTTATTATTTTTTTTAAAAAATATTCTTATTTCAAAAAAAATGTAATTAAATTTTCGGTGGCACTGGAGCGCCACTCACTGTACTAACTATAATTGAAAACAACGTGGGTAAATTTTGTAATTTAAATTCATCTTCTTCTTATTATTATTTTTTATGTTTATTTTAAATGAATTATCGGTGGTGTGGGGGCACCACACGGAGATTAAGCCCCACGGCACTCGCGCAAATCCAAATTTCCTATAGTCCACATAATGTTCCTCTCAGACTAGTCCCCATCTTTTCTGTCTTAAAACATACGCCCGGGGAAAAATCGCTTTTTTCCTATTCCATTCTTAGAGCATTTTTCAAGCTAGTTTATAAATAGGAAATTAGGTTACAATGTATGAATCTCATGTTTTACGATAGTCTCACATAAGCCTCCGCATACTGTGTCGTTTAATTTTTAATTAAAAAAATAAAAAGTACATAATGATTTTGTAATTTTCAATTATTTTTTTTATAAAAAACGACTAATTTTGTTTTAATAATCTCTAAAACCACCAAAATATTATATTGAACTTTAGTGCTGTGATTTGTTTAACTTCATGCAATCAAACACAAAAATTATTTAGTTAGCACAAATATGTCAAAAAATACAACGCCAAGAAATTATCTTTATAATTCAAAAATATTAATTAAATTAAATATTTTTTATAAACTTTAAAAAAACAGAAAATGCTGGCAAATGCCAGAAAAAGTATTTACATCATACATGGTCAATAAATTTTATGATAGCATAGGCATATTATAAAAATCTATTCATGTTTTTGTAAATTTTGCTACTTTTATTTGCCAATACTGCTACATTACAAATTAAAACTAATCGTGTTAAAGAATTTTAGAAGAGCTTACAAGATTATCTCATTATACGGTACTATAAAACAAATTAACTACAATCTAGTTAATTACAAAATAATTGTCAATTTTATTAAAAAGTTACCTCATTCATATAAAACTACAAAAAAACAGAGGTAATTTTTTTAACCACACCCGTTTTTCATGATTTACCGGTGGGTTTTTTATGAGTTTAAAATTTTTAAAACAAAAGGTTTTTTTCACTCTTCGTTGGTTAACCTTTTGGAATTTTTTCGTTCAAAAGCGCCTCAAATCTGCAGAAGGAATTCCAACCCAACGCTGCTCAGTGTTAAACTTCACGCGGACCAAGAAACCTTGAGTTTGAGAGTCAGAACCAATGGCACTGAACCCCTTCTACGGATTTGCAGCGGAAAGAATACAAAAGGGTTAATTAATAGATAAATATCTTATGTAAACCTTAAAAAATATGTTCCTACTTATACTGCGCCGTAACATTAGCTTTTCTTAGGCTCGAACCAGCCCTTCTTTTGCCAATACTGAGCTCCACCAACAAAAAATAAGGTTCCGGATTTTTTTCCTGGTGACACTTTTTTTAACTTTATATCAGGAGATATTTTTACGTAATTTAAATATAGGCACCTTGCACTGGAACTCCGTTTATACATGAAGTACGCAATACACATAGTGAGTCACCATAATGAATAATTAATGTATCTCCTACTTATCTTTCGTAGTATGCAGATAAACCGATCGAAATTTCGCGCGATTTCGAGGGTTGATTTGCATACTACAAAAGATAAGTAGGAGATACGGTAATTTCCATTATGGTGACTCGCTATGTTTATTGCATACTTCATGTATAAACCGAGTTCCAGTGCAAGGTGCCTTTACAGCAAATAAATCAGGCAAATGTGCGAGTTCTCTACTTAATTTTATTTCCAAGTTCTAGTTCCAAGTTCATTCGGTTTCAAGATGTACGAAACAAAATCAGATGACGCAAAAGATTAAATGACTATATTATATTTCCCAAGATAAAATTACAGTTCTTAGCTATATAAATTCATTTATATCGCAGCTTTTACCCTTTCGTTATGCTGATGTTAAAGCTCTAAGCTATAAAATAAAATTAATAGTATAAAAATGAAAAAAATTAGTTGAAGCATTTAAATTTTTTATCAGGTCTCATTTTTTTTGTACAGAGTACATTTTCAAAAACGAATAACACTCGTACAATGATAATATTGTTTTAACCCTTTGGGAGTTTTTCATCCAAAAAGCGCTGCAATCCTCTACAGGGATTCCTGGCGGCAGTGCGGCAGTGTGTCCCCGGTCGGTCGGATGCCGCTAACTTTAATTTACCCCAGCTATGGCGCAGAAGGTGTTCTGCGGATTTGCAGCGGAAAAGATCCCAAAGGGTTAAATAAACACATGCTGTTTCAAATATTACTTTTCGATGAAAACATACATAAGTGTTGTAAAGTATATCTTCCGAGTAAGAAAAGGACAACAATGTACCAATATTTTAAATTCAACAATACAACCACAAAAATAACAATAAAATTAATTTACGATCTAAAATATTTAATCTAAATAAAAGCTACAAACAAACGGGATTTTATAATGCTTTAGAAACGATTAAAATTAAAATAATTTATGAATTAATAAAAATAGAGGGCTCAATCAAATTACTAATTAAAATTTTAATTATTTCAAAATCAGTTGTTTCAAAACTTTCAGCAAATAACTTTTTACATGACAAAATTAAATGTTTGAAAATAAAGATTAAAAACTGAGACGAATAGTTTACACCCAGATTAAATATTGAACAAAATAAATTGTTACAGTACAAAAAAATTGATTAAACTGACGCACAAAACTCATTACAGAAAAAGATCAAACTGAAAAGAAAAAATACTTAATCACTCACAAGTTGTGGAATATTTATTTATACATACATACAAAAATATAAACAGGGCAATATCAACAATTTAGTGAACTAAATCAGTGGCAGTATATTTTCAAATGGCCATAATTTACAGGAAACATGGACAAATCACCAATGAATAAAAAATTATTTAAATCATTTTCCCTAGACCAAAGGTCTGCATGTTTCCAAGGAACCCGCAGAATGCATATCAGCATAATCACTCTTCAAAAATATTAATGAATAAAATTACATGACCAGGTCTCATAATTTCAAGGAGACTTGCACCATATAAATATCAACAATAAAACTTAAGTGGACTAATTCTAAGCGACCAGGCTTCGTAGGGTGTCCAAGCAAAGTCCACCCAATAAAATTGCTGGCAATCTCCTCGTCGGTGAACTTAGGTCTAAGCTTTCTGGCGCCCTCCTGCTGAGGGTGAAGCTGCCGCTGCAGCTGATATCCATATCTTACTGTCGCGCAGGTGGCGTTGCAGGTGCCCCCATTACCTTTTGTCAACATGACCTCTAATCTCACCGGTCTGGGCGTTATGTAGGGCTCGCGAGCGTGCAGGAGCACTACCCCATCCCGCTGAGTCGTCAATACCTGGCTGTCACTCCGGCTGGGGAACTCAATGTCCAAGGCACGAACCTCGGCACCAACCGATTCCCTGATTTGAAACTGGGAGAGTTCTTTTCATCACCTGGACCTAAACTGGACCAGGCCGAGATGACTAGAAAACTTCGGTTTTACCGACTTTAAGAACTGGCTCAGACGATTGGTGTGATATGGATCATCATCGGAAAAAAGTTTAAGTGTGGCGGGTAGACACGCCAACGGTCAGGGTGGCGAGAAAGGTCCACATTTAGGTACCTTTTTGCCTGCATGCTGATCGGAAATTTGGAGGGAGGGGGGCCCCTGGATTTTCGCCTAGGAGGGAGCAAGGAGGGTCCCAAAATTTCGAGGCTAGGGGGGGTGGATTTCACCTTGCCCCCCCTTCCCTTTCTCACCTATGGCTCCCCCCTTCCCCAAAATTTTTACTCCTCGACCTGTTCACTGCCTCCGGGATTTTATTGGGGGGGGGCAATTCCAAACACGGGGGTAGGGGAGAGAACGGGGGTGGCAACTTTTTTGAAACGGGGGGGGGGTAATAAAACAAGAGGGGCAAGGAGGGGAGAAAAAAAAGAGAAAAAAAAAGAAAGATAAAAAAAGAAGGGAAAAAGAAAAAAAAGGACAAAAAAGGCGAAAATAACGTAAAAATAGGTCTAAAACAACTACAAAAGGATTGAAAAAGCCTAAAAACGGCAAAATATCTCGATGACTGCATCATAATAGGCCAAAAATGCCGCCATAATTTTAGGTTACTTTTTTATTTTTGGGCGGGGGGGGGGGCAATAAAACGGAGGGGGGCAAATCATACATGGGCAAGTTGGTCCGGAGTGGGGGGGGGGTTAAACCCCAAATTAGGGGGGGGGTTAAAATCCGAGAAACGCAAAATACCCATATCGTTTTTTTTTCTGGAGTGCATTTTACCCATATCGTTTTTCGATTTTGAAGGAAAAATAGGTAAAAAACGCTAATTTAAGGTCAAAAAGCCCTTTTTATTGCATTTTTGAGCTTTTTATTGCTTAAAACATTTATTTGGACCTCAAAACTTAAGTTTGGAGGCAGTTAGAAGCCATTTTAAAGACATTTTTTTTCTTCATTTTTCCAAAATTGGGGGGGTTAACTTTTTCTCCCCCCCCCCACTTCTGAGTGGGGGGGGGGGGGGTTAAACCCCACTTCTCAGAATTTGGGGGGGGGGGTTAAACCCCCCCCAACCCCCCCCCCCCCCCCGTGCCCATGTATGGGGCAAATCCTCCAATAAAGCGGAGGGCATTTCGAGATCGTGCACAGGTCTGTACCACTGACCTCCCTCTAGAATTTAAAATTTGACAACCCCCCTCCCCCTAGAGAAAATTTTAAGTACCTACTATTTTTATACTAAATTTTCTTCCAAAAACGTAAATTTTTAACTAAAATTCATGTTTTTACACCTTTTTTATATCAGGAATATCGCTTTTTATTCAATAAAATGTAGTATTATCTAATAAAAAACAATTAATAAACCTTTAATGGTTTAAAACTAGGTTTTTTATGCCAAATCGACGCCACTGGCGCCTAGAATTTCCCGCTGGCGCCTAAAATTTTGGGTCTAGGCGCCAGCCTGGCGCCTAGATTTTTGGCCATAAACGTATTCTTTAACCGTTTTTTTAGTCAACCAGACAAAAAAAGAACACAAAATTTTTAAGGTTTCAAAAGACTAATTTTCAAAAATTTTCTTCCGCTTTGCTTTGCTCAACGCGTATTGTTTTAGTTTATCTACAATTCAATCCTTTTTTATGATATATAATATATATAATGTAAAGATTTAGGTAAAAATTCTAACTGGTCACATTTTTTAATAAAAAAACCCATTTAAAAGTAAAAATCTAAAAACACATATTATTAGTTTTGATTAAAACCTGAAAATAACTTCTGAGAAAATCCTTTTTTACTTGCACAGATATTGCAAGAATTTTCAAAGTGTTAAAAAGAATTTAATTTATCTTTGACACTAAAATGTTGAGCTTCAAGCTGTCTGTAATGGAGCTCCGCTTTGTAGAGCTACGGAGCAATCCACGTCCACGAGTAATTCACGGCCCACCTATGGTTGTACCAATTGTGTGAATAATAAAAAAAGCTATGCCAGAGATTGTTTAGTAAAAAATTTTTTGTAAACTAAAATTTTTCAAAAGTTCATAAAGGCAATTAAAAAAACTGTAAAAATGCCAATAAAATAATTAAAACATTTAAGTTAAACAAGCTTGAAATCAAATATTTTAGGGAAGGAAAGAACTCCAAAGCTCCCTCCGCTATAAGTGGCCAGGGCTCTGGAGCATGATGTGGGAGGGTAGGGACATCACTAGTCTTTATGTTTTCTGGTTAAATTATATAATTCTTGAACAAAATTTTACGCATTTCAAGTTGAGTATTGAGATGGGCAAAATGAGTCATTTTTTAAAATTAATTGTACTACTATACAACACGGAACGTTTAACTACAAAAGCCATCTAAAAATATGAATATAATGAAAAAAATAATAATATGTGGCCTTTTTGTGAAAATAAAAAAAAAATTATGTTATTGGCGCCTAGATTTCTGGGCTGGCGCCTAAAATTTGTAGGCTAGGCGCCAGCTGGCGCCTAGGCGCTGGCGAAAAAAAACCCAGGTTTAAAAGTATTTTGCTTCGGACATTAGCCCCACCTGAACCCCCTGCAGGTTTTGAAATCTTCCACCCCGGGTCGACCCTCCCCCCCTAAAAAGCCAGGGTGGGTTCGACCCCCTCTTAGATTTTGAAATGTGATCTACCCGGGGTAAAGACCCCCCTAGCTTCGGTGATCGTGTTCATCCATGAAAACAGTTCATTAAAAAAATTAACAAACTATTATATTTTTAAGTTTAATATTTTTTACTAGCCTAAAATAATTAAATGAAACTTTATAAATTCTCATTAGCCGCAATTATCATCATAAATATAAAAATTTTCTGCCTGAGTTACCTCAAACAAAAATATAAAAATTATAAATTTGGACCACCCACCCTAATAATTCAATAATTAACATTATTACATCAAAAGGTTAAAAAAAGTAGAAATAATTAGAATTTTCTTACTTAGAAAGCAGTAAATAAAACGAAACTAAAAATTAATTATATGACTTAAAACATGTTTTTTTGTAAGGTCAGCTTGCGTAATTTTTTTTTATTAGACGCTTAACATACATATATTATTTGCGTGCGAGATCAAAAACGACCGAAATGTTTTAATTTTAATTTATGCGTGTTTAATTTTAATAAAAAATATATCACTGACACAAAAAACCTGATCATTCACCTAGCAACGGTCTCCTTTTCGGTCAGCAAAGGTATAAATTTGGGATCAAGACAAGCCATTTTTGGAAAAAAATTCCACTCTGTTTAACTCAGAACTTACTCGTTTAACTCTTTTTTATAGTATTACAGTAAAACAAGTTTCATGTTTAAAATGATATTTTTTAATTTTTTTGCGGGTCATCTAATTAAGCGAAAAATTTCTATGGTGATGACGAGTTATATTGATAGTTAAATAATAAAAAGTTCTTTTATTGTTTTAATGTGTCTCGCTTTTATACAACTCTGTATCTTTAGTGATGTTTCTACCCTATCCTTCAATATTATGCTCCGGAGCACAAGCCATTTGATGCGAAAAAAGCGCCAGAGCTTCTCCCTTTAAATGAGCGATTCTAACCATATTTAACCTTGAAAAATGTTCTAAGTTATTTTATTCGTATATTAGGCTTGTTTTAATGTTTTTAAAAATGTTTTGAAAAAAATTTAGTTTACAAAATTTTTTATAAACTAATTGATGGCATTATATGATTTGATCATTATATGATGATTACTTTTTAATTATTTATGAAATTAGTACCAAAGCGAGCTCCGAAGCTCCGGAGAGGGGGAAACATCACTAGTAATTTTGATAAAACCACTGCCAGAGCTTTCCCCTTTTTGATTAGTAAAATTAAAGATTTTGAGGTTTCTAGATGCAAGTTTGAAAATTTTTTTCTCGGGTTTTGCTTTGGTCAACGCGTGGCCAATATAAAACACACACTTTGGAAAATCAAAAATTTTAAGCTTTTAAATTATTGCATCACAAAAATTTTGTTCTATTTTTTATTTTTTTATCAATCTAATAAAAATATATACAATACAGTGTTTATTGCTGGTATATATGATAATTAAATAAACACTGCGCGAGAAGTGCTAAATTTTAGACCTTTAATAACTAAAGTTGGGTCCCCTTGGACGGACACCCTTCTTCTCTCCGAAATTTTGTTCAGGGGTGGACCGGCCGGACCCACAAATGGGCGGGCAGTCAGTCCAGTCCTCAGGATTTGGGAAGGGGCGGGGCGGGTAATACCCGACTCCAACCTTATTTTTAGCGTTTTTAGTACGGAAACCCCCTAAATTTTAGGGAGGTGTTTGGAGAACCCCTAAATTTTAGGAGGGGGAGGGGTTTGGCAATAATCGGGATTTTTTGGGGTGGGGGTATAAACCCCCTGCCCACCTATGGGGGAATATGATCCTTCCAATTCAGTCCCCCCTTCGTACGCACTTATGGTTGGACGTAAATACGGACCACACTTTCTTTCCGGACTTTCATGCTAGTCTGAAAGTCCGGAAAGACTTTCAGACTAGCATGAAATTTACTCCCATGAACCTGTCTCATCTTGCATCTAATAATGAGTTGTCAAAAATATGATTAATAATTTAAATTGATTTAGAAAATGGCTAAAGCTGTATTGGTTTATTTTTGCATCTGCGTTACAATATCTGTTTCTTTTCGTTTGACTCATGCAAGCATTTTAAAATTACCTTCTGTAAGTTTATTTTTCATTAAAAATTTAATTTTATGGAAGTGTTTTAATTCGTTATTTGCAGAGCTGGTCTGTTTTAACAATATAAAATATGCACCAAACGCCTTTTTTAGGCAATGGGTTTCTACAGGACAAGCCACTTGCAGCAAGCACTGCACAATCAAGTGCCTGAATTATGGAGAAAGACAAATAAACCCAACAGATCACTTGTGATGAAATCTCCTCAAAGCGTAAAGAAAGCTGCAAACAAAAATCAGAAAAACAACGTGTACCGTAGAGTAGTTTTAGACAACACATATCGTTGTTTTTTTAACCCAGTCTCATGTTGAAATTATTATTATTAAAAACTAATCTTAAGCATGAAATAAACGTAGCGTAACATGGCCAAAGAGGTTTAGGGGGTCCAGGTCCAGAAAAGGAAGTTTAGGGCCGTACGTATCCTTTAGGTCGGCAAAAGTAAAAGTTTAGGGATTAGACCAATTTTTTTTAAATTTCGCTTCGCGCTTAATCAATTATCTCTTTTTTATAACATTAAAATTTAGAAAAATCATAGGCTTAAAATGACCTATTTGTAGGTTTTTGCTGTTAGCTTAATTTTGCAATAAATTTTTATGGCAAGACAAATAATATATTTTTTTTATAGTTAAATGTTTTAAAAACACTTCTATTTATTGTATTCTCTTCCAAATTTGTGATACTATTTGCTATCCTGTAATAATGACCGACCACCACTACTTTAGATTAGTAAAATTAAGAACCTTAGAGGTTCCGGTATACAAGTTTAAAATTTTTCGTCGCGCTTCATTTAATGAAAATCAAAGTAAACCCTACCTTTTTATATAATAATTATAAATGTTTGCGAAAATTGACATTTTTAAGGTTCCAAATTGTTTTAACCCGTTCTCGTGAAGGCCTTTTCCACCGCTACAACCGTGAAACCTTCGTACCACAAAGGTAAAACCTTCGTCTCACGGTGGTCGTATTTTCGTATGACAAATGTCGCACGTAAACCTTACCGCGGTAAGCTCTTCGCATGACCTAGGTTTTACTTCCGTCATACATAAACATAGTTTTTTGTGCGCGAATAGTGCCCAGTGAACGAGCAAATTGAAATGGTTAAAACTGTACGGTAGCAATATGCAAATTTTTACAACATGAAATATCCTACATTATACACTGTTTCCGTGACAAAAATTTGCATATTGCCACCGTACCGCTTTAACCATTTCAATTTGCTCGCTCACTGGGCACCACTCGCGCAAAAAATTAGGTATGACGGAAGTATGACATAGGTCGCACGAACGTTTCACGGTTGTAACCGAGGAAAAGGCAATTACGGGAACGGGTTAAGATAAAATTTTTTTGTTTTAAATTTCTATCGAAACACACAAAAAACTATAGAATGTAATAATAATATAGTATACAATCGAATAAAACACTTCACGAACTGTGAAATTTTTTTTAGTTTTTTATAACGTTAAAAATTTAAAACGTTTTGAATCCCTTCGTTTTATAATTTTTTTGTTTATGGTTGGAACCCTTTCCCTTTGCGAAACCCTGGCTACGCCCATGGGCCATGACTAAATATTGAATCATATGTTTTTATAATTAAAAACAATATTCTAACTTTCTGAGTGTCTGGTTAATTTTTTGGGGTTGAAAAGTTACTTGATCAATCAATATAAAATTATTGAGTTTACGTGTAATCACACTATTTTAAAATAACTTTAATAATTCTATTTATGAAATATCCCAACAAGTTCTCACTTTTACTTTTTGCCAGAACCCTATGCGGTTTTGTCCTTAGCTTACGGCATTTTACACGTAGTATAAACTTGGCTTTAGCCTGGGTGTTGTTAATAGAATTTATATGTTCATTTTCAATGTCAACCCATAAATTAATGTTCTTATTTCATTTGGGTGATAAAACTGCATTGTATTTTAAAATAAATAACTGTTTAGAAAATTCCTTTAAAACTACAAAATTCAACAATGCAACACGTAAGTAATAAATGTCACGCAAACAAAACACCTAAAAACACAATGTTTAAAAGTAGTTAAAAATAAAAATTAAAAAAAAAAGATAATAAATATTCATCTTGATTATTGTTTGTTTAACATAACAGTAATATTTTGCTGAATAATATTATGTTAACAAATTTGGTGTTTTTTAACTAAGTTGTTTTTTTAAATGTGGACATTACACCAGAAGAGTATACATTTTTCCTAAAATAAAACACATTCTTATTTTTCTCATTTTTTTGCACAACACTGTTTTGCGAGAACGAACAATATTGTCGTATTATATTCACCCTGACCTGAACACTGCCCCCGGGGTTTTATTGGGAGGGGGCAATTCCAAAACCGGAGGCACGGGGGCCAACTTTTTTGAAACGGGGGGCAAGCAGAGGAAAAAGAAAAAAAGAGAAAAAAAAGAAGGAAAAAGGGAAAAAAGGACAAAAAAAGCGAAATTAAGGTAAAAACAGGTCTAAATTGGCTTAAAATGCATTGAAATAGGCTAAAAACTGCAAAAATTTCGCGATGATGGCGTCATAATAGGTCAAAAATGGCGCTATAATTTTTGGGTACTTTTTCATTTTTGGGCGGGGGAGGGGGAGGGCAATAAAACGAGTGGAGGCGGGGCAAATCCTCCAATAAAGCGGGGGAATTTCCAGACCGTGCACAGGTCTGTTTACCACACTGGTTAATCTCCTCAACGTTATTATTTCATTCTCAAAAAAAAAAATTTCAACTGGAACTGAGTTAGTCCAGAGTTCTTTAAAGATAATGAATGAGCCGCGTTTACCTTTCATTCCTCCAGAAAAGCCTCTCCAATTAGCAAAAATAAACAGAGGTAAATCTTCTCTATGAAAATCCTTTATAGCCTGGGCTGTTTTATATGCAGAGTCAGGAAACCAAACCTAAAACACAAGTATTGATTCAGCAACATATGTGGGCGGGAAGGGGTGTGTGTGGGGGAGAAAGGTAGAGCCTTCCAAAGTTAGGGGATACAGCCCCAAAAAAGTAGGCCGCCGGAGACTATCTAAATTTTATGGGAGTATCCATATGTTGTTGTCCTTTGCCAGTAACCAGGGTTTCGTCCCACCCTGGTTGGTTCCATCTGGGACGCTCCTCTCCTCGCCTTGCTCACCCCCTCTTCCCACTCTCGAAGGAGATCAGCAACCGCTGCGGGGTTCGCCCAAAGGTCCTTTGGTCCCAAGGTCGTATTAATGGGTGTGGATGTGAAAAAATGTTGTGTTGTGTGTATTTGTTTTGCATAGCGGGCAATTAGGTGATATGTATTGTGTGGGATTGATTTTGTGTAGGTAGGAGTAGAGGAAAGGAAATTCCCCCGCTCTGAGTTGGGCGAGGGTTCTCCTGAACCCGCTAGGAAGATTTTCTTCCTTGTTGCTTATTGCTAGTGCTTTTGTTTGAAGTATTGGGTTTATTGGAGTGTTGTTGATGTGGTTTGTGACTTTGTTTGTGTGGATTTGTAGTTTTGGTGCTTTGTAAGTTTTTTGTGTATTGTCTTTTGGAATGTTTGTTGTGTAGTTGTTTTTGTGAAATATTGTTTGCTTTTTGAGCCTACTGGGTGCATGTTGTTGTGTTAAGGTGTTGAGTGGATTGTTTGTGTACATGGCTGCCAATTTTGCTTGTTTTGCGTGGAGTTGAATGTGTGTTGCTATTGGGAGGACTTTAGCCTCTGTGTGTGTTTGTGTCTTTGGTGTGCACTGTTGCGACCATGAAAGCGGTGTTTTGTATTGTTTGCAGTTTGTTAATTTGTGTGTTTGATTTTGTGGGGCCCCAGACTGTGCTGGCATACTCGAATATTGGTCGAGTGATTGCCTTGTATGTGTGAGTGAGTGTTTCTTTTGGTTTACCCCACGAGGTTGCTGTAAGTGCATTAATGATTTTGAGTGTTTTGTGAACTTTGCTGTGAGTATTTGCGATGTATGTGTTGAATGTAAGCTTGAGGTCAAAAGTGAGCCCCAAGATATGCAAAGGGTGTAAAGTGTTTGTAATGCTGTGTATGTAGAGTGTTGTTTTTTGAAGCCGTGTTGGTATGTTGTGTTTGGTATGCTGCTTGTGATGTATGGGAGTATAATTTTTTCCCAAGTTTTGCGAGTGCGGATATGAGTGAGATGGGCCTGAATGATTGGCTGTTGTTAATGTTTTTGTTTAGTTTTGGAATTGGAATGTAGTTGGAGTATCCATATCCTTCTATAACCCCATTTTTAGCGCTTTAGCACTGACTGCCCTTATTTTAAAAGAAGGGGGAGTGGAGTGCCCATGGAATCAATTTGACAGATGACTGAATTTCAATATTTTGTGGGTATTAGTAGAACTATTCAAACATAGGGGGACAGTCCTTATTTTTCCTGAGTGGTATAGTCAGTAAAAAATTTTCGGGAAGGGCAATGGACACATGTGTAAAATTTAAATCCTCCCCGTTTTTACCGTCCATTTGTGGCCCCTTTAGAGGGTTTAATTTAATTATAGGTTTTTTTGTTTACTTCAAAAACACTGTAAAGAAAAAGGAGACAAAATAATTCTAATTACTAAAGCAGTAAAGCTATTGTTAACACATTTTAATAAAAAAATTATTATAGTAACGTAAAACATTACTCTTTTGTTTTAAATATCTTTTAATGTGTATAAAAATTGTTTAAAAAGCCTTTGAGCAATGTTCTGTAAATAGCGAGTTTTATCAGAGTAAAATAAATAAATAATTACCTGTCCAGCTTGTTGAATGAGTTTTGCTTCAGATTCTCGGGTGGCGGGATCGGCGGGAACTTCCACTTCCACAGATCTCGTCTCCACAGCAATGACGGCCACAGGAGTTCCTCCCAGTCTGGCCCGCCCTGTCACTACAGTCCGCGCCCAACCGCTCATTATTTCATCCCAAGAGCCGCGATCAAAAAAGCCACTCTCCCATCTGAAACAAAATTATTTCTAGCCTTCCACACATACACAACTTACAAAGTAAATTAAAAAATTAAATAATACTTTTAGGTCTATGTTTTCAGTCATAATTGTAAAATGATTAAATAAGAATCATTCAGTTGTAGTGTAGTGTTAAAAATTTTTTTCTTAGTTTTATCTGCAAATTAAATTAATGGATTTCAGTTCTAAAGAACAAAATTACCCTTTTATAAAATTTTTGTTATCGTTTACTATTTGATTTTAAAGCCCAATTATTCATCAATGCTTCTGAATTTTTGGAAGAAATACCAAACCAATTATGAAAGGTTGTCTCAAAAAACCTCAAACGTCAGGAAAGAAGGTTGGCAGTTAAATTTTTTAGAGTTTGGTTTGTTTCCCAACTATTATTATATAGTTTGATTGATTGATAACCAATATATTAATTGTGTAAAAGACTTACCTGTCGGAGTCCAGAGGATCCGGGCGTCCATCCAGCATCCACCTAGGGTCGTAAGGGTTCTTGGTGGGGCAGAATTCTACAGGGCGGTCCACAGGGTCGTCCACGGCCAGGCGAGGGGGAGGGGCCCCGCGACGGCAAGGGATGTAGGACAGCCATTTCAAAACTTTGTACACTCCTTCGAAATCACTCCGCACTGTCGAGTGGGACACTCCGTTTGAGTACATAATTTGTATACCTGCTCATTGCAAAAATACATTCAGTAGTGGAAAACAATGCAATTGTATTTCACCCATTTATTTACATTTTAGGAAACAATGGTTTGACATAACTTTAACAAAATTAAAATTACGTTTAAAATTAAATTTCTTCACGTGCTATTAAAAAACGTTTTATACGAGTGAAACTGAACTTAGTTTTTGCAGGCTACTTTTTATTTTTGTAATGTATTTATATTGACAATAAATTAATTTTTCTAAAGCATTTATGAAAAACCCAGAAAAACCGGGTCAGATACATTTATTGAATATTTATTACCTCCTAATTGATTGTTTGATGTGTAAACTTCTCTTCCTAGTAGTTTATTCAAAGCTGGAGCTCCAGTCAAAATAATATGAGAATTTTCGACCTAAAAAAAATGTCTGTGCGTAAGATTGATTGGGGATTGGCTGAGAGGTCTAGAATTGACTGTTGAGGACAGAAAACCTAGATAAATAGGCAAGGGAGGGAGGGAGGCGGTCATGTGTGAGGATATAGCCTGTAGCCTCCCGGATATTTTTAGCGGTTTCAGTACTGGAACCCTTCAAATTTTAGGGGGTGGTGGAGTATTTGCGTTTGGGTTACCCCAATTTTAAAGGGGAGATTTTCGTCAGTTTCAAAATTTGTGTTTGGCGGGGGGGGGCTAACACCCCAACATCCCCTTCCTAAATACTTAAAATACCCCTTAAATAGCTCTTAGGGGGATAAAATACCCCTTAAAATCTCGATTTACTGTATTGTATTAATTTTGTGTTATTGCCTTGCTTTTATGCTTTTTTTAAAAAGCAAAGTGTGGCTTCAATTTTCTTAATATAGTGCTAATCTAAAACACGTAATTAAGGAAAAACTACAGTAAGAATATTTAAAAAAGTAATTTAACCAGTTTAAAATTATTTAGGAATCTATGTACTTGTATAGTCCTTTGTCCCAAGCGAACTAAATAGGCCCCGATACCAACAGTTCTGCAAGAGACGAGGGAAATGGTCACAGTCTCATTGTAGGCGTCCGATGTCTCCCCCGCGATCATTCCCGAACCTTGCAGGTTTTCCACGCCAATACTCTCCTAAAAAGGTCTACTCAGTAAAAAAGCAGCATAATAATTAATTTCTCTGGGAATAAGTTTTAGAAACTTTAAAAACACAAATATAATACAATAAAACAATAAAAATATACTATTGTCTTTTGATCGGCTATGGGTGCTTAAACTTATTTGACCACCCAAAACGCTATATTGACACTTGTTGGTATAGCGTTTTGATTTAAGCCCCACTACCCATGGTAGGTTTTTAGAGAACAGATGCGAGCGAGTTCAACCTTAAAAATAAATAAAAATAATTAAAATTAACAATAAAATAATTAAAGTATTTTATAGTGATCTTATTTTTCCCATTTTTCGTTCCTTTCTGTTTTCCTATAAGTAGAGTTAAGGGAGGGTGGGGGTGCCCTGCCTGTTTCACACCAATTCCCCAAGCCCGCTTTTCGTAGGAATGCACCTTACCATGGTAGGACTTATCTTTTGGTTTTTGCCAATGACTTTTACAGCCAAAAAAATCTTTTAATTTTGTTAAATATTTTAAAAAAGAAAGGGAGCATTAGTTACAAAAACTTACAGCACGACCAATAATATCCTTAATTCTATATCTTGTTTCACCTTCGTCAATAATTTCTTCCGCTAACACAGCTCGTTTTGATTGATTTACCCGTTTATAATCTTCAGGAGTCAAATACAAGTACCTTAAAAATTTTTAGTATGATTCACATACTAAAATTTTCACAATTTTTGTTTAATTTTTTTAACAAATCTTAAAATTGAAATTTGCTTGCCGCTGCGCTACATATAAATAGCAAAATAACATTTTAAAAACTTTATGACATAACTCATCGAATACTTTTATATTGATTGTAAAGCATTATTAAAAACTTAGAGCCAGTTATAATTAGGAATATCCCTAATAATTATAATTAGCTTCGACCATTATGCTCGGATGCCATTTTTTGACATTCGCGGATGCGGATGTTGGACAGAGAAATTCCAAGATACGGTGCGGATCCTATTTTATAAAGCTATTCTTTCAGGTTTAAATCAGTATTTTATAATTTTGGCTATTTAACACAAACTACAGAAATTTTTTTTAAAATTTATTGTACATGTACTTTAGTTATGCAAAAACTGTATATTATTAACACAAATAATAGTAAAAACACAAAAAACCTAAAAAACAAAAAAAAATCAAAAACAATACTTGAATCCTATTTCCGGTCGTACATTGTCAACCCAGGCAATTTTAAATGTACTTTTGATTTCCTCCGCCAATCCAATTCTAGCACCACTGTTAGCTGCAACATAAATTCTTGGAATCCCCATTTTTCTAGCCAGTTCCGAAGCTTTCTGCAAAAGGGCAGTTTTTTTAATTTTATTTATTTTGGATAAGTGTTTATTTCACTTCAAAAACGTTTTTAAGTATTATTTGGGCCAACAGATCCCAAATTTTAAAAAAGGTTGACGCATGCTATTATCAAAATGAGCTATTTATTATTCAATTAGTTCTTCGCCTTAAGAATTAACTGATCAGTTCGTCTCTTTCTTCATACAATTAACCAAGTCTGCTTGTGGCAGTAAAAAAATGATTAATCTTGTTGAATGCCTTTTTCTTAATCTGCCAAGGAGAGATAAGCTCATGTAACAACAACAACAACAACAAGAAGAAAAGTTGATTTACACAAAAGTTTAAATACTGTATAGATTTTAATTAATTATTTATTTATTACACACTGAAATAGCTTTTGTCACAATCAATTGCACTGTTCGCCAAATATCCACCACTTAATTTTTTTCAGTCCACATAATTTTAAAAGGAAAAAGCTAAAATTCAAACAAATCGTCTGTTCGCCAAATATCCACCACTTAATTTTTTTCAGTCCACATAATTTTAAAAGGAAAAAGCTAAAATTCAAACAATTCGTTTTAGCGGCAATCTTACTTTAAAAAGAGTGTCCTCTGCTACACCAAAACTTCCGATTAAGTATGTGACGTCATTGGCAATAATAATGATTTCCCTTCCATTTTCGTACTCTGGTGTCTGCAACATAATAATTTGTGAAAGTTAAAATACGTAAAATAAATTACAACTAATCATAGGGCTTCTGAATAATTATTTATTACGGTTTCGATTGAATTTTTTAATTTGTGACAAAACATCCTTTTCAATACTTCTTTATTTTTTTAGTATTATTATTATTATTATTTATTTTGTTTAAAGACAGGAATATTAAAGCAAGTAAATACCGCACTGTAGTTGTATGTACCTAAATAAACAATTGTTGCACTTTACTCTAGAATAAAAAAAGTACACGACATAGTAAAGGGTCTAATTCCCGAAAACTAGACCCTAATGCCTTAGTTTGCATCTTTTAACATGAACATTTACTGATCGATTTGTTGTATTAAATTTCCACTATAATTTTCCTATAAAAAATTTATGGCATAAATTAAGATAGTATTCACACAGTGATTGAACCATGTCCTTTCTAGGATACTTTCTGTTTATTTTAAAGTGTAGTGCAAGCTGACTATAGTCAGTGTTGTGTCTTTATATTATTTTAATCAATTCTATTACAGTTTGTAACACACATTTGTAACATCTTAAAACACATGACAAAAATCAATATAAAATACATCGTTGCAATTACATTGAGGGTCAGCTTCCATGCAAGCATACCGCAGTCGTTATCACCGGGTACTCTATTTAGCTCAGTTAGTTCCCCAGTTTCGTCCAAAATTAGCTCCGTACAGCTCATAATATCCAACGGATTGATCTAAAATAATCAATTAAATTAAAAAAAATCTATTAGATAAAAACAAAACTAGAGTAACTGACTTAAACTCTGTCAGCCTTAATTTTAGCCACCGGTTATTTTTACCCCGAACAAAATTATGGAATGAATACCGTACAACTGAATTGATTGTCATGTCATCTATTCAGCCAAATATAGTTGATTTCATAACTTTGAACATGGCATTCTTGTAACAAGAGACAGTGGTGAAAATTGATGGGTGGCCAAATTTAAGTGAGGTACCCTACCAATTTAAGCTAATATCAATTACAAATACATAAAAATAACAGCACGTGGCTTGTCTTTCAGTTATAATAATTCAAAAAAAGTATATTCTGTCGACAAGCAATAGACAAACAGTCTAAAGTTATTTTGAAATTTAATTTCATAAAAGTTCTTTCACCCTACGTTTCAATAGGATAATTATAAAACTAAAACAAAAAAGGTGTTAATACCTCGTGATCCTGCATACAGCGTTCGGTAAGAACCTCACGCCAATATTTTAGCAAAGCTTGACGGAACATCTCTGGAAAGTCGTAAGCGTAGGTGGTTCCCATTTTCTGGGCGAAGTAGCGCTTCTGCTGCATGTGATCCTTGTTCATATAGGGAGTGCTGAAGAGTAAGGTCCATTGTCTCAATCGCAACCACACTGTACTCACAATAATTACAATATCGTGATTCATATCGAGAAGAAGAGTAGTTCATTAATTTAACATTAAAAAATAATAATTAGATTTAACATTAGAATTTAGTATTTTATTTTAAAGCGTCTAACTCATTTAAAAATATATGTTTCAAAGAATATAAACGGACCTGTAGGTTGCGCTCAAACGACGCAGGTAATGACTAAAATAAGTATTAAGTATTCCGTCCGAAACTTTTTGACAACTTTTAAAAAATTTTATTTTTAACATTTAAGTAGGTACGTATTGCGGTATAGACTAGTTCTGAATAAGCGTCTTTTACTGTACAAGAGAGGGTACAAAAAGAAAAAAAATAAAATTTAAAAAATCGTAGTTTTCTTAGTTTTTTTTAGTTTAAACTTATGCTTAATTAAAATTGATACACGATTGTATTTTCACTAGGTTAAAGTGCTTTAATATATCAGTTTGTGCTAAATAAGTTTTTGTTTTTTGATTAAACATCACAATAGTTAGAAGGCATCACTAAAATAGTATTTTCGTGAACAATGATTTTGAATTAGCAAAAATAAAGTTGAAATTGGTGCTTTGAAACTAATTTCCAACCTAAATGGGGTTTTCTTAAAGTTTTGATTGTAAAAGTATTCAAAATTGAAAAATTAAATTTAATACGTCCATTCCAAACTTTTAAATAGAGCATTTTTTGTAATTGAAACATTAAAAATGTGGGAACCAAGCGCGCCAGCAGCGCCGTACCTACGAAACGGTAAAAAACTAAAAATCCTTAAAAAATGCTTTTGCTTTTGTAATACTAAGAAATATTTAAGAAATTTTGAAGGGAAGAAGTCGAAATATTAAACCAATAAATATTTGAAATATTTTAAGCCGTAAAATGTACAAGTCGTTCACTGTTTCTCAATTTTCCCCCTACATATGATTGGTGCTAGTAGTTATTGAACCCTCTCTCGTACAGTAAAAAACCCTTATTCAGAACTAGTCAATTGGTGTTTTTACATTTCTGAAGTAGAGTGTCATCACTAACTTAAAGTTTTAAGAAAAAAAATGGCGGCAATTTCGATATTTTTGGAGATCATTTTCCTGTTTAATTAATGATATCAAAAAACAAGAAATATTTTATTTTTTCTAACTCAAAACAAAAAATGACGTAATTTTAATACTTCTTTCTATTTCCACATATATCATTTTAATAGAATTTTTACACTATTTCGTCGTTACTATATCATTAGTATACACAAAATTTTTAAAAATTTTTTTTTTTTTTTTAGAAAACCATTCTCCTATTTGAGACTTCACTATTTTAGATCATCCTATTTCATTTACTCTCCTTTTCTCTTATGCCCGGTCGACTCTCTTCCTTTTCTTCTTTCACCATCACCTTCCTCTCTGCTCTTCATCTTCCAGCAAATACCTCTCTCTCCTTCCACTCCGTTAGCCCCTTTGTCTCCACCTCCACTACGTCCCGACAGTCCCCTTCCTTAAACGGGACGAATCAGACATTAGCTAGCTACTATACTGAGAACAGCAAAAGATAAACAATAAATAATATTAAAACAAACAAAAACATCTCACAAAAACTACAACAACAACAAACACACTACACAAAAATAAAAAATAGAAAAAAAAATAAATAAAATTTATAAAAAAAACCAAAAAACCTTAATAAACTAAATAATATAAAAAAAAGAATATATTTATTAATATTATAAATATAAAAAATATTTTTAAATTACTAACAATTATATTTAATTATATTTATATTTAATATTTATTTACTATGACATATTCTATATATTTCTATTTAATAATATAATACTTTTTAATTATGCACAAATTATATTTACATACACATATATATACTATACTAAAAATTATTATCAACACAAAACATTTATTTTATCTAACTCAAAAGATTCTATTTCATACATTTATTATTATTCGATAATTATTATTTATAAAAAAAATTTAAATTTAAATCTACATGTTTCAGTCTATTCAATCTCTAAAACGATTGCATAGTCATTTGTGGGTGGTAAAGGACAGAAGACCTTAGGGGTAGTCCGTGAAGGGGTCCGGGCTTGGCGTTTCCGCCGACGCCCCAGGACTCGAAGCGGACGTGTCCATTCTCTCGGTCCAAAACCTCGCGGTAGAGATGAAGGTCGAGAAAGTAGCCGCTCTCGTTGCTCACCGAAAGACGCATCGGGATCGGAGGACCACCCGGCTCAAGACGAATTGTGTACTTCAGCTCTGCTTGCAGAACCCGCAGCTTCCACAACCTATAAGAAACATTAAGCCCATATACATAAAACATTGTGAGTACTTAGCAGCATATTAATTACCAGACCCGTGGACTGTCCAATCCAACAATCACCTCTTTATGAGCGCTTGTGTTCGTTTTTGTGCCGCCAAAAACGCCAAAAAAACAACAATTTTTTTGAACCAATCTATATAAACTTATATTGTTTAAAGCTATTTTATTTAACCCGTTCCCGTGATAGCCTTTTCCCTGGTTACGGCGGTAAAGATGTTTTTGTAAATGTAATAATTTTTGTTATTTTCGCTGGTAATCAGAGTGCGTTCGCAACGGTCCACACCAGGAACAAAAAAAAATCACGCAAACGCACTCTGATTACAAGCAAAAATAACGGAAATTAATACATTTTCAAAAAAACTTTTACCGGAAAAAAAGGCAATCGCGGGAACGGGTTAATGTACAAAAAATACTTTAAAAATGTTCTTAACTATTTTTTTTATACTTTTTACAAGTTGCACTATTTACAAATAAATCACTTAAATTAAATTGTTTCTTAAATAAAATTCATTTTTTTAATGTTGTAGACTTCTTTTAGGTCTGGTCGTAACGTAGAAAATACCTGCTTACAAAATTTTTGAGTGTTTTATATTAAAAATAAAAAATAGAACATACCTGGTACCGTAACGCAATACTATATCTCTCACAGTTTCCACTACCCTAAGAGGATCCAAGGTGACGCAAGGCAAGAAATTGAGGAAAATATGATTGCAGTCGCATTTGGCAGCGTCCGAGTGAGATGAAGCCACCTCCAATTCGTCCATCGCTTAACGCAAAAAGGTCCCATACATTCAACACGCATATACATTTTTTCTGTCTTTGAAACATGGCTAGATTTCAAATTTCTAAACCATTTTCTTTTTCAGTTATTAAAATCATCCAAAAATTTTTGTAGTTTGATACGTATTGTTGCACTTGCCAAGTTTTAATGGCGTTTTTTGATTGTTTTAAAAGCAAAAATGATTTATCACTTGGTGACGCATTAGTTTTTTTGTGCGGGGTACATATGCAGTTTAAACCTAAAATGACGATGTTTAATTTCTTCTGTAACGAACGTAAGACTTACTTTATAAGCATTGGTATTCAGAAAAACTGTTTTGATTTGCTAAGTATACTATAGACTTTTGCTTTAGTGCACAACTATTGGATTGCTAAATTCTAATCCATCCTTGAACTAAAATTCCAAATTATGCTTTTTTGTTTTAAAAAGTAAACAGGTAAAAAGATCCGCAAATTTAGAACATTGTTGTGAGATTGTATTGACCTTCAAGAAGAACTCTCTCTCCCTCGTCTCGCATGTACTCGAAGCTAGCTCGATTGCTAATGAGGTCGGAATGACGTATTATACACCGCAAAAAAAATCGCAAGTCGTGCACCTAAAACAAAAAAAGAAACTTTCTTTGACTTTGTTTTAATAATTTTTCGTAGCGTGAAATAATCAAATTAATGTCTGACAACGATTTGATAACCTGGATCGTATACTGGTGTTTACTACATTACGGGTTACGTATACAATATTTGAGATGGTATCAGAATGCTATACAATATTTAAGACTTTTTTCGTCATTGAAAATTAATCGCATAAAAAAATACCGTTTGTCCTTCTTCGCCCTTGGACTTTCCGAGATAGAGGTGCATTCGACGGTTGGCAGTGGGAAGGGCCTGAAGGTGAAAATTCTTCATCCGGTTGATCTCCAGCTGGTAAGCCAAAGCTGGTTCCAAATGGCGGTAGATACGGTCTTCTTCAAAATTTTGCCGAGCTCTATACATGTTTGTATAAAAAAATTAATTTAAACTAGAAACAATAAAGTTAGTTAAAATTTTATGACACTAAGAGGGATATCTTTTGGAGTTCCACGGAAATAAAATAATACATTTAAAATCATTACTGCTTATTTAAAATTAAAAACCAAATCTTTTACTACTTTTATTTATAGACAAATACTTTAACTGATTTAAATATTATTTATCTTTAAACAAAAACAATAAAAAAAAGAACAAAGTTAAGCGATCGACTGAACTATCGCATGTATATTATTTATCTATATTTATCTGTATTATATTAATAACTATCGCATCTATTTGTGTGATTGTGTTTTGAACTAACCGACTAACCATAAAATTTTGAAAGCTAACAAATGTTAACAATATACCTGTAGGAAAAATATTTAGGAAAGCTTCGTTTTTCAAGGCAGATAAATGTCACCCGGCGAATACCCTAAAATTTTTAATAGAATTTAAAATAGTGAGCTTATAATTTTTTTATTATTGTACTTTTATTGTATGCAATGTAAGATTTACTAGGAAAACAAAATTAATGTTAGAGGGGAAAAAGATTTACTTTTTCCATTAATAGATGTCTTTGCTCTAGACAGAAGGCTTGGCATCGGTCGGCTAGAGTCTCGTCTTGACGGACATCGTTGTCAATGCGTATGAAGATGTTGAGACAGACGATGGGCTCTTCCACCTTCTGCTCCATCTGAAAGCAAAATAACAATAATAAGTTTATTATTGAAACGGTCATTAAGACCCCCCACCCAATAATTTTTGGGTACTGGAAATACCCCTATTCTGAAACTTGCTGGAAGGGGGTGTGGGTGGGGATCCCAGTACTAAAAACGCTAAATGAGGTTTTTGCTTTTGGGAAAAACACTTTATAAAAATTTTTGACTGCCTAGGGTGGCAAAAACTTTTTTTGGGCATGCCGCTTCAAAATCAGAGAAGGGGCCCAGTACGGAGTTATGGTGAAAAATGGTACCTGTTCCGTTGAGAAACTGTGGCGGCTAACGGCCTGTAACTCCTGGGACTCAGACTGTTCTAATGAGACATTGAGAGAAAACTGTTCGAAGAGAGTCCTGTAAACACCAAGAAAGTGGTGCCAGGAGCTGTAGGCCGCCATGTAACCCAGACGCTGGCAAGAAGGTAGATCCGGTAGGTCCAAACCCACTAAGTCGTCGTCTGTACTAGTTATACGAGTCATTCCTAATAATCAATATTAGGTATTAGTCACAAAGCAATGGTATGGTATTAGTAATCAATGTTTTCTTAGAATGTCATTCACTTCTGGAAAAATTGCAGGCAACTATTAAAATAATAACATAACAATAACTTCATTTTGCTTTTACAGTTACAACCTCATATTTATTGTTGGTCGCCGCTAGGATGTTTTAACAGAGCGAAGGGAAGCACTAAAATGCATTCTAAAATACTGTGATTTTAAACAATGCTTAAGCTGACAGGTCAGAAGAAATGCTACTGGCCGCTGGCTATAGCAATGTTAAAACTACTTTTTGTTTACAGGCGACTTTAAGGGAAGGATTAGAGTAAAATAAAAATTTTCCCGAATCTCCCTTTTGTTTACTTTTTATACCTTTTTTAATTTATTAGTCAATGAAGTAGAATATTTTAGATTTATAACTGCTGAAAATTAACGGTTTACTCTTTTTTATAAAACAGTTTCCTTCTTAACCACACGACTGGAAATAAAATTTTTGACCATCCAGGTGTGCTGGTTTGGCGACGCCGACCATACCCATTCTTTTTTAATTAGTTTCAAAAATAATAGTCCTACGTTAAAAAAAAAATTTAATATCAAAAGATAAAACAATAACTGTAAAATATCGTCAATAAAATAAATTAAGGATTGATAAGTAATTAAAAAAGCGAATCAATTCGCCATTTAAAGGATTAACTAACCAGAATGGCCAAGAAGTTTCTTTCGACTGCTATTTACTCTGTTGGGATGATTACTTGGCAGAGTAAACTGAAATTCCACCAAACAGGTATTTTGCTCAAGGCAATGATGCTTAAGGCAATTCAGAGTGTATGCGGTATAGGCACGACGAACATAAACCTAAATAATTGTTTTAAAACTGGAAATTGTTTTAGTTAAAAACTATACAGCAAAATACAACTAATAGTTAAGTGTTTGATGACGATTATATCAGTGCAATGCTTGCCTGTTGGCAGCTACTTTAAGTGCAAGTGTCAATCCCCAAACGGGAAAATTTTTATAATAGGATAGTGATAAAAAAGTCAACTGGTGAAACTTTGTCAACGGTGGTCGAAACTTTGTCAACGGTGGTAAAAAATCATAATGCACTTAATTTTGAAATTAAATAGAGGTAACAAAAATAATAATAAGAGCTTGTACAGAGAGAATGAGCAAAATAATACCTCGAGTGCAGCAGAGCGGACGACCACGTTGGGGTGATAGAAAAAATCGTGAAGAACGTCAAAGATAGAAGTCTCGCTTATGATAAGTTTGTTCAGCTCTGTGGGACAGAAATTTGGTCCGTATTGGTCCACCGCCCGTAGGAAGATCGATTCCACCTAGAACAAAGTCATAAATAACGACAAGGGTTTCACATCCTTTTTAAGCATTTAACTTTAATCAATCAACATCTAACACAACCCTAAAAAGACTGAAGATAGTTAAGGCTAGTTAGGCTTTAAATGAGCTTATAAATAGAGGATTTTTCTTTTACAAAAAACTATGTTAAAACCTGTTTTTAGTATCTGATTACCTGATTGTGTCTAGAGTCGTAGGAAGGTTGGTGAGCTGCAATCAAAACTTGTCTGGCTTGAAGAGCAACTTTCGAGTTTTCAGCACGTCCCAGAGAGGTCAATTTTTGAAAAACATCCGTTAACTCCACTAAATTTTTTTTGTCATTTGCATTATTTACTTTTTAACAAAACATTAGTTCAATTTTATCAGTGAAAAAATGCAAAAAAGCTTATTTTCATAAAAACTTCGGTTTTTTTAACATTTATTTACTTGGTGTGCGTTTGAAATTTTAAAAACTCCTTTCATCTTCCAGTGGTGAGCCCAGGATTTCATTTCGGGGGGGGGGGGCGGTCTGGGGGGGGGGTAAATACTAAGTCTGAAGGGGGGCTTGGGGGGCGGCAGCCCCCCAGAAATGAGGGGTCTGGGGGGCAAGAGTTCCCCAGCGGGGTCAAGAGGCAGAGCCCCTTGTCAGGGGGGTCCGGGGGGCAGAATGCTCCCCGGGGAAAGAATTTTTAATTAAGGTGCTAAAATACACTAGAAATTTCAATTCCAGATGATGTTTATTACAAAATTTTAGATTTTTTTCCCTTTACAACTAAACATGTATTTAAAACGTTAATAAAAGGTTTATTAGAGTTTATAGTAGTTTGATTAAACATTTATGCCTTAACTATTGAATGGCATAATCGATTTGAAATACAAAAACTAATATAAATTGTCAATTTAAACTAGGTACCCGCGAAGCGGAAAAAATGGTTTGTTTTTTTTTGACTATTAATACGCTTTTGGAAGACATCAGGAAAGTTTATGTATTAATATTAGAGAAAAAAATTTTCTCTCCCAAAGTTCAAAAAACGTAAGGGATCATCCACGAAAAAATCCGGCTTTTCCGGATTTTGGGGGGGGGGGACGGCCGCCCCCTCCCCTGGCCACACCACTGTCTTCTTCAAAAAATGTAATAAAGTTCAACAACTCAGCAGTGTAGTCTATTCATTGCTCTTGTACAACCATATTCTAAATTTTTAGAAAAATATATACTGGCAACAGGGAAGTCACATTTTAACTACTTAAATATTAACTGCAAAAAAACCTAGCAAATAATGTTTTTTATACTAATGATATAGTAACAGTTTTTGTAAGAGGTATATCTTTTATTCTTTTTATACCCATAATGTTTAACAGAAAGGATGCCTACCTACTACTTGTTAATTTATGTTCTGGTTCCTTAGGTGTTCCTTGCTCTTTGCGAAAGTAAATAAATAAATAATGTTTGTGGTGGGTGTTTGAAAAAAGATTGTTAACATAATATTTCGTAAAACACACTTCACTTTTTAAAACACTTCGCTATTTTACACATTCATAATTATAATTATACAGATTTCTATTTTAACTTACATGTAAGACCTCGTTCATAAGTGCACACGTGTTCTATTATTTCAATTAATAGTTGGTTTTTCTTAGCTATTTTCTGATGAGAAACTATCATCCGTGTAACCTAAATAACAAAATTTGTGCTACTTTTAACTTATTTACTGTAAAATATATAACTTTATTCAATTTTGTATTGTTTTTAATTGAAATATTACATGACTTAGAAAGTTACTATAAAAGCACTGTTTGTTGTCTATCTGTCGTTTGTTTTTATTTTAATTTTATTTTATTTGCATCTACTTGTACTTTCTTGTGCCAATAGTCGGTGATAGTTTCTACCAAATCAATATGAAAATAATTATAAGTAGCGATTGATTGATTCTTCAGGATTTTGGAATCAACGTTCTTAAATTAAGACGCTTTTTTTAATTACCTGAGCCATATCTTTAGCCATTCGGTCTCTTAGTTGAACAATGGACTTATCGTACTGCTGCTGAAAGTTGGTTTCGGTGTTTAAATATTCCTTGAGCAAATCTTCGATAACCAGCTTCATGTGACCTCGAGTCCCAGAACGATACCTTAAAACAAGAAACGTAAAAGAAACACATTTTTCTTAAAAAAAAACTACTCCAATCTATGAAATTTAACGAACATGCTTAGTTCACCTATTAAACTGGATCCCTTTTTCATTCAAAGCGTTTAAAGACAAAAGCCTAAATCAAAAATGCTAAAGGATTTTTCCTAACCAACAAAACTAAATAATGACGGATCGTAGCGAAAATAACTAAGCACAAAAAGACGATGCAAGGTTTATTGTAAAAATGTGATTTTTGATTTGGCCATACAAGATTTATTGTAAAAACATTAAACAAAATTACCAATACTGACTAAAAACTACGAAAATTTGAACTATTTGCGAGGATAACGACTCATTACACCATTACCCTTTTGAGCATCATCAATAAAACGGATTTCAAATGTAACATTATAAAGCTGGAATGGGACACGTATTGAATTCGAACTGTATTAGAATACCAAGAACGTATTTCAAAATAAACCAATATTTAAAAAAACACAACAGTTTCTATGACTTAAATTCCAACTTTTCCATGGAAGTTTTTTTTTTGTGGGGGGGTCATAGGTGAGCACGGTCGGGGAAGCTAGGGGGGGTGGTTACCCGGGGTAAATCGAAGTTTGAATTCTAGGAGGGGGGTCCCAGGGGGGGTACAGAGGGGTGCACCCCCCTAGAACCAAAATTTTGGACCCCCCTAGAAAAAATTTAGGCCCCCCCCCTCCCCCCCCCCAAAGCTCGAGAGGGGTGCGGCCTGACCCCCCCTAGCGAGGCTGACCCCCCCTCCCGACCAATTTGGAAGTATATTTTTTATTTACTGTCAAAAACACGGTTTTTAGTTAAAAAGTTTTTATATACACTTTTTAGGCCTAAATAGGCGGTTTTAGTACATAAAATTTAATATTAGATCTAAAAACACTTAAATTATTGAGTTAAAAAAATTTTGTTAAAAAATCGGACCCCCCTGACCTCCCCTAAATTTAAATTCTCGCACAGGGATCGACCCCCCCCCTTAAAAAGCTAGGGGGTCCGGACCCTCCTGAACCCCTCCTAAAAAATTTTGGCCTTCCACCCGGGGGTGGACCGTGGACCCCCCCTAGCGGACCCGAGCAAAAACATCTATGAACTTTCCTATTATTAAGAAAAAACATACATACGGTTTAAAAATGATAATTATTCACTGTGTTAGTTGGACACACCTTTGCACAAGTTGCAGCAGCCCGTTGGTGGTCATAAAGAAAATGTCTCTGTCCTGTTTCTTTCCGAGTGTGGCGGCGTGTTTGTCGATTTCGCTGGCAATCTGCTGTGCGGGGAACTGGCAGAGTACAGAAGTGATGTTCCCAGAATAGTCAATTATGAGCTTTTTGATTCGATTTTCCAGACTTTCTGGAATACGGCCGGATATAACAGACATCAATTCCTAAATATTTATATCATTTTGTTTAAACTCTCTTAACATCTTGGTTATTATAAATTGATGATCATAGAAATAAATAGCTTTGTTTTGACACTTACTTATAACACATAATAACAATATTTTTATTTAGTGAAGATCATAGTTTTGATATGTCTGTCACAACTTACAACCAAAATGTGTTTTTCACATAAAAACCAAAACATGTTTTTTACACAATTAGGTTTCTTTTAATATCGCTGCACAGAGCACTGGTGTTTTATGTATTTTTTAAGTACTTAAAAAATCTATTTATTAAATAAACAGGAGAAACAAGTTTTATTCTTATTTTTAATAGAAAAGATACCAAAAACATTAATAAGATTAAAAATATCTGTATTGACGAAACGATTAATTTATAAACTAGAATACAGCCCTGTGCACGGGCTGGAAATCCCTCCCGCTTTATTGAAGGATTTGTCCCCCCTCGCCCAAAAATGAAAAAGTACCCAAAAATTATGGCGCCATTTTTTAACTATTATGACGCCATCATTGCGAAATTTTTTGCAGTTTTTTAGCTTTTTAAATACATTTTAAGCCATTTTAAACCTATTTTTACCTTAATTTCGCTTTTTGTACCTTTTCCCTTTTTTTCTTTTTTTTTTCCATGCTTTTTTCTTCCTTGCTTGCCCCCCCCGTTTCAAAAAAGTTGCCTCCCCGTGCACCCCCGTTTCGGAATTGTCCCCTCAATAAAACCCCCGAAGGGGAGGGACAGTGCACAGATCTGCGAATAAAATAAAGACAAAACCAAATGCCCAAAATTGTAATTAATATAATCAAACAGATAGATAGATAGACACCGCCTGCTAGAACCCTTGGTGCTCTTATCGGGTGCACAAAATCGACAGTGCTAAACAGAAGAACATAACCACAACTGCACCAAGATTAAATTAAAACTAGGAAAGAATAAATTACAGCTAAACCCAAATTTAGTAAATGTAATACATAAAAGCCGTTATAGCTAATATTAAAGTATTAAGAATTGAAGTAGCATTAAAAGCATTAAACATTTACTAACTGCAGCAAATAAAAAATACAAAAATATTAAGCTAACAGTGACAAACTTTTTGACAGTGCCAAGATTATCCAAAAGTTGAAAGTGTCAAAAATTGGGGCAGATTGGACAGGTATGACAGAAAAATCTGTCACATTAAAAACATTTAGTTGAATTAACTTGCCCAAAAAGGTTGGATTTACACTAAATACCTTTAGCTCCAAAAGTGGCAAAGACGGGTCTTTGAGAACGGTGAAAAGCTTGTCAACTTTGGTCCTATAAAAAATGCAATTATAATTACATAAAACATGGCCTTTCAAAAAATTAGCAAAACATTTAGTAGTGTAATAATGTACCAAAGACCCAAAGACTAGCAAAACTCTAGAAAAACATTACTGCTGCTGGTCAAAAAACGAGTATTAAGTGGCTTAGTGATTTTAATTTTGCCGAATTTACATCAATCACCAATAAAACTACGTTTTTGAGGATAATGTGTTTTATAAATTTAGAGTGTAAAAAATATCAAACCTTAAATCCTGACTGAAATAAGGCTCTGGCAATGTGTACCCGTTGAGAATGTTTTTCAGATGAGTCACTAGTTGCTTGAAGGTCTGATGTAATTTATCACCGTGTTGAGGTCCTGGTGAGTGTATTGGAAAGATATCTTGATAAGGTTTGGCCTAAAAGTAAGTTTAGTAAAAAAATTATATATAATAAAAAATTATAGTTATAATTGTAGCATTTGTGATAACTAAAATAAGAAAGAGGTAACTATGTAGTGGAAAAAATTACTTCTCATTTATGGGGAAAAATTATAACCATCTAAAATTGTGAAAAATTAAGAATAAGGTAATAATAAACCAAAGTCTGAAAAAATGTGCAACACTGCACTGGTACAAAAAGAAGTAATTTTTTATTAACGGAAAATAATATGGAAGTACTTATAGGTAAAATACTCGTAGCTGAGAACGTAGGGTGTGGTTTAATTTTCGCCTTTTTTTATAAAAAAACACATCATTTTACCTGTTTTTAATGAAAATTTTAAAAAAATCATTGCTAATATAATTTTATATTAATTGGTTTTAGTGTACAGAACTCTATTGTATATGTATGCATTTTGTAATCAACACAACACCTTGTATTTTTGTTTAAATTTTGTTATGTTATACGTTAAAATCGATTTTGGTTAAAATTATTTAGTGAGAAGTTGACATTTAACATTGCCGTGATATACTTGCTGTCGTTTATTTTAGCGGCGCAGTTTAAAATGATTCATTTCAGCTTGTTTCCGGCTACTGGTCATCACGCGCAAAAGAGAGCATGCGTACTGTAAAATTGCAAACGTACTCGCAAAATTGCGAACTCATTTCGGATTTTACAAGCTCAAGCAAAGTTCCGCGCCCATACATGATTGCTGCTACCATTAAATTGATTAGTCGATTTAGAAGACAAAAAACAATTCTGAGCGATAATTGGAGTATACAAAAAGGCAAGAGTCGCAGCTTCGAGGATTTTACCTATAGTATTCGTATCAGGACATTGATACAAATTTTATACAGGGCCAACGTTCCAATATAAAATTACTAGGATTTTATTTGTACTTGTTTATATTTTTTGCTAAACTTTTACTAGTTTTTTAGCAACAAAGAAACTCTAGAACCTTTTTATTTTATAGCCCAGCCAAAGAAAAAAAAAACCTCGCATTTTGGCAGGGCTAATGCAAGATTAAAAACTTTAAAAAATACAATTTTTTCTCTTTCCGTCGCTTTTTATCGGTTTTTTCCTACCACATTTAATATGGCAAGATTTTTCCACTATAAACTTTAAAGTAAAATAAAACTACTATGGTACATTTTGGTCACTAACGAAAACCATAAAACTTTAGGGTACACAAGACCACCAGTTCTGACCAGTTTATGTATCTGTAACCCTTAAAAGTAATGGTTAAGTTTCTTTTTTCATTTTATATTTCTGATACTGCAAAACCAACATTTTTTTACATAATACAATTAAAAAAATATTTACTTTACTAATTTTGTCAGGTTCGTCCAGTGTGAGCTTCGCGATGGTGTGACCAGAGTTCAGCACAGCTCCAGGTCGTTTTAAATAGTGAATGCTAAAAGAACACATATCACGTTACTAGAATAAATAAAATGACTCAGCAAAAGCAAACTGGGAATAAGAGTACGAGAAATTGGTTGGCTTTGCGTTGGCGAATGGGGTTTTTTGTGCAAAACTGAAGAATAAGGAAAACAATTTAAAAAATTAAACATACTGTAAACTGGAGATAAGGTAGTTTGTGAAGTAAAGTTAACTTTTAAAACATAATTTTCTAAAAAAAATTCACCTTACTATATTTTAGATTGTTTAATTTAGCGTGCTTTTTGAGCTTTTGTTGCAATCTTGACAAGTTAACGCCATGCCATCATACATCATCCTTTTAATCCAATTAACTTTTATGCTTATCGAAAGGTGTTATACTTTTTACGTTTTATAATGAGTTTTGATAGTTTAATTGTATTTTAAAACGTATAATTTGAAACATTGAAACTCACTCCAAATCTGCTCAGAACCTAACCTGTGTCGAGAAAAACTAAAAACGAGATGATAGTAAAAAGATTCATACATACCAGCCACTTTCAGGCACTGTGAGTGTCATAATCATTTTCATGACTTCGATTTCGGCAAAGGCACTGTTCTTGAACACGTGACCTCCGTCTTCCACCAAATAATTTACCAGTTTTCCCGCAGAAGGGGCTCTTAGGTCTGTGGGGTCGTTCTCCTTGTCAAAAACTATGGTTTTATTTCCAATTTGCACTCTGTAGCGATCAACCTATAAGCCAGAACTACATTATTTAAATTGATTTTTAACGTTTTTGCTATTTTTTAGAACAACCGCAATTAATTTGCCCTCTAATTTTACAAATTTATATTTAATAAATTTATATAATGAGTAAATCAATAGATTTTTCAAAGTATCATTAATATTATTTCCGTTTCCACCCTTTGATTTTTTTTTGGTCTAAATTATGTTTCATTTAAGGTGCAGCTTCGCTGCATTTTTCTGTTTTTAATCTAATATTACCTCCTCCTTGAGATAACAGGCGTAAGAATTGGCCTCAAAAGAAAGTAAGAGACCGCCGTCACTCAATGTGTGAAATTCAATTTCCACCCCACTTCCGTTCATCGCCAGAAAATACGACTGCGGACTACATCTTGTAACCTAAATACATTAAAATATTTAATTGGAATGTTTATAATCGCAAATAGATTTTTAACTGAAAAACAAATTATATATAACACAATAAATAATTAATTTGACCTGAACTAAAAATTTGGTACCATCATGCACAAGCTCTACGTCTATACTGTCCGTTAAAGTTGAAGCCGGTAACACCTGTCCCCTAAAAACATATCATAACGTATTTTATACAATACAGAATTTAGTTTCAGTGCATTTTTTTTTTCTTTTGAAACTTAAATTTACTATAAATAAAATGGAAACAGGTTGCACAAATTACACTAATTTAGTTAAACTTTCAGGGCACGGAGGATGAAAAAGGGTTTACCCTACATTAACTTTTGAGAAGGTGAGGTAATTCTTTGCATGATAATAAAAATAGACCGAGAAAAAAGAAACATGACTGGGATACACTGCTTTATCCTTGCGATTTAAAGCCCCCTTCCCAATCTAAGAAACACCTTTCAACATGTAGTCTATAATTAATGAAGTTTTATAATATTTTTTTAAATAATATTATACAATGTCCTTAGCTTTTAAAAAAATTAATTCTTTAACTATCTTTTTAGCTTTAAAAAACTGAATAATTTTAAACTTAAATACTACTACCATACCTCTCTAGTGAGTTTTGAAAATTCATTAGTGTGTTAACAATTGAGACATCTGCTATTAAAACGGAAGTGCAAATCACACCTAATATTACATCCGGTTTTTCTGCCTATAAAATTTCATAAAACAAAATAAGTCGAAATATGAAGTCATAGACTAAAGTATTTTTAACACTAAGAAGTTGCGTAATTTGAATATTAATGCCATGAAAAAATTTTTGTTAATTGACGCGTGTCAAAACATTTTGAGTTTTTGTCAAAACATTTTTTGAGTTCTTTCGATTAAAACAAGAAGTTTTTTAAGTTTGATGCTAGCTATGAGGGATAATTTCGTTAGTTTATAATTGAATATGATTAAATATTGATTTACCTGCATGTTTTCTGCAATTAATTTATCAAGCCATTCCGTATTAAACTGATTTTCACTAAAAGATTCTGTTTCCAAAAGTTTAATTAGGTATTCAACCGTCGTTCGAAAATCTCCCCGAATAGAAAGCTCTTTCAATGCCAAAACCATATTACTAAAATTTATACATTGCCAACAATATATTATTCTTCTTATTAATAAATTTTAACCTAAAGACTTTTGAAAAATAAATGATAATTTTATAAAAATACACTAAGCTTTAACAAATTTTTATTCGATTTTATAACGATAAAAATTTGATTTATGTACATGTTGGTAGACATCCCACTCATATTATACATAAAATGTAGACTACTATTTGGGGTGTTTTGTTTATACGCGTCACACTATTTTCTTATATATTGTGCACATGCGCGTAGCCAGGATTTCGGAAAGGGGGGAGGGAGACCAATCCTAAACAAAATTTTGGAAAAGGGAGGGTTCAAATCTTAAACGTTAAAAAAGGGCTAAAAAAATTTCCGCATTTCGCGCGGAGTGTTTATTAGCTTATTTGTGCCAAATACTTCTTTATTTTCCTATTATGTATTCAATAAAACACAAATAAATCCTTGAAACAAAGAAAACTTTTTTATTATGTATTCAATAAAACACAAATAAATCCTTGAAACAAAGAAAACTTTTTTTACAAACTATTTGATACCTTAAAATTTTCGATTTCCAAAATATTATTCATTTAACTAACGATGAATATAATATTGAGTTACCACTGAGCAACGCAAAGCGCGAGAAAATAAATTTTTAATCTTACTAACAACCTAAAAGGGGGTCTAGCATGGTCATACCAAAATCACACAACGATAACAAAATAACACAAATTTAGAATATGAGACCAATTAAAACTTTAAGAATGTTGAGATTGTTTTACTACATAATAATTTCTAGTATTTGCCATAATTTTTTTTTTGCAAAATCAAGCAAATCTCAAAAGAAAAGTTTAAAAAGTTAAAATTTAAACATACGCGCTTTTTTTCAAAATATGTGACGATATTATAAAAGAAAATAATCGAGCGCTGAGCGGAGCAAAGCGCGAGAAAATTTTTAAACAAATGGTCTTTCTAGACCCCCAAATTTTTACCTTCGCTGACTCAAAATTGTAGGGGGATCCAACTGTCCAACCCAAAATTTTTACCTTTGCCGACTCAGAAAAGGGGGTCTAAACCATAGGTGGGCAGCCTCCAGGATTTGGGGGGTATAACCATCCCCCGAAATTTTGGGGGGGGGGTGTCCCAAAAATTTTTTTGGGTATACCTCAAATACCCCATTTTTGGCGTTTTTAGTACTAGGACCCCCTCAAATTTTAGGGGGGGGTGTCCGGGGTACCCCCAAATTTTAGGGGGGGGGTTGTCAGCTATAATCGGGATTTTTTTGGGAGGGTATAACATCCCCCCTGCCCACCTATGGTCTAGACCCCCTGGCTGCGCCCATAATTGTGCAAGACGTTAGATGCTTCTTTGCTGCATATAAAAACTAATGTCAGTATAAAAATGATTATGCACAACTAAAATCGCCATAAGAATTTGTTATCTAACCGATCAAAAAATTTGTTAATAATACTTTTAGTGTCCAAAAAATACCGAAACTTTCGATATTTACCCTTAAAGTTTGGGCTACCTTGGTGAATCCCCCGCTAAAATTTGGGGTGTCTCCGTATTAAAAAAACGTTAAAAATAAGTAGACATCGCCAAATATTTTTATCCTGGCTTTTAAATTTGGGAGTCAATCCATACATGGACATGTGAGGTTGGGGGGGGGGGGGGGTTAATCCCCTTGTAAAAGCGTAAACTGCACTCCAGAAAAAACGATATGGGTAAAAGAGGTTCCTCGGATTTTGACCCTTCTTCTTTAATCCGCGTTTAACCCCCCCTTCAGCTCCCCACATCGGATCAACTTGTCCATCATGTATGGTAAAGTTAAGTTGCCACGGTACATAATTTAATAGCAAATTAAATTTTAAAAAAATTAAAAACAAATTTGTTTTGGTTTTTAAGATTTTTGTAAGATTTTAATAAAAACCTAAAAAAATTTCAGGGAGCTTTTTATTTGTGCAGGCATACAATTTATTTGATTAAAATTAATTAATTTAGTATCGTATGCTTTACAAAAACATTCTCACTCTCTGGATTCATCTCTAGTTTCTCCCCAAGAAAAGCAATGGCCGAACTGAGAGTCTGCGAATTCGTGAAGACCACCCGAAGCCGTCACGCTGAAGTAACCCCAGCAGTTTTTGCTGCTGCGAAAGTTGAGCTCTTGCACTGTGCCCGAACTGGGTTTAAAACCTAAATATGACACTTAGAATCACAAAAAAGTTTTAAAGTTCTATTATATTTTAAGCTAATCTGTCCATCCAAAAAAAAATACAACACGATTTAGAAATTATAAAAACAATTAAATAATGCTACAAAACAAAATTAATAAAAGTTTGACATAAAGATGGACATAAAATAAACGAGAATTAAAATTAAGCGATCTTTTGTATTGTGTGGAACATAGGAGTTTTTGGGGGGAGACAGAGGGGTCAAATCCCCCCCTAGAGCCAAAATTTCGGACCCCCCTCCCCCCTCTAGAAAAAATCCAGGGGCCCCCTCCCCCCCAAAGCTCGAGAGCGGTCCGGCCTGACCCCCCACCCTCCTCCAGCGGGGCAGACCCCCCTCCCGACCAATTTGGAAGTATAATTTTTTTATTTACTGTCAAAAACATTATTTTTTAGTTAAAAACAGTGTTTAAATACATTTTTAGGCCTAAATATGCTGTTTTAGTATATAAAATTCAATATTAGACCTAAAAAACACTTAAATTATTGATTTAAAAAAACTTTGTTAAAAAAATTGGACCTCCCTGACCCCCCCCCCCTTAAATTTGAAATCTCGCAACCGAGTCGACCCCCCCCCTAAAAAGCCAGGAGGGTCCGGACCAACTTTGCCCCCCCCCCCTAAAAATTTAGGTCTTCTACCCGGGGGTGGACCCCCCCCTAGCGGACCTGACCAAAAACATCTATGGTGTGGAGAATACCAAAAAATTTGTTTGTTAGAATGGTTTGGTTGTTTTTTGACACAAATTATCATTCTGTTTTAATAGATCGTTTTCTTTAAAAAAAGCTATAAAAAATACAACTTTTAGTGTATAGTTCTGATTTAAACCAGCCTACCTTCGTCTGGGTTTTCACTGGTGATACGAGCTGCAATAACGTGGCCACGCGGGAAAGGGTTGGCGTCGGTAAAATCCAGCGGGGTGTCGCCCCATGGAGAGGCCCCGTACAACACACGGATGTCTTTCGCCTTCTGCAGCGGCACACCCATCCCGACCTGCAGTTGTAACGCCGGTAGGTTTACATCTGCAACCATTTCTGTGCAAGGATGTTCCACCTAAACATTTAAGTTTTTGATTATATTATAATAGTAACTGCGTAAAATATCCACTTTTTGTTTAAAAATGTTAAAATATAAAACAGCAATGAAATAAAAGTTTACCTGCAACCTAGGATTCAGCTCCAAGAAGTAGTATTCCATGGTTTGTGGCATATATAAATATTCTACTGTACCTGCGCTCTCGTAACCAACCATAGCTGCTAGTTTAACTGCATCCTGAAAACAATAATAAAAATATTTGTACGAACAAAAAAACAAAATAAATCCTAAAGCAACGCAATGTTGGATAACTCGAACCTAATTTTTTATAATCTGTCCAATGCTAGTGTTCCCAGTACTGGGTCCGGCACAAAAGAGTCCTGAAGAAAATCGCAGCTGGCACAAAAGAGTCCTGGCACAAAAGAGTCCCGGCACAAAAGAGTCCTGAAGACAATACGTTTATGCGCCCAAGCGCAGCGAGCGCTTAGGTCGGCACAAAAGAGTCCTGGCATAAAATCAAATTTTCACAGGTGACACGCAAATACCTACATTTAAAATAGAACAAAATAACAAGTAAAGAATATAAGCGAACGCTAAAAAAATAAGAAATTTATGATATTGGCGAAAGTCGTATCTTGGTTCCTAACCATCACTCTAACTTGATGACCTTTTCCTGAGTATATCTGCCTTTTTAAATTTAACTACCCTCTACCTGCTTTTAGAAAAATTAAAGCTGCTCACAAAGAAGTTTTATCTGACTTGAAAGTGGTTTTTTCTGCCTCTCACAAACATTTAAGGTTGTTTTTTGGGGTAGGTTTACTTGCCTCCTCCTAGGTGTTTCTAAGCATGCCTCCAATGCAGTTTTACAACATGTTATTTTTCTCCAGCCGGCTAATGAAAGGATTGAAAACCGTAATTATTGGAATAAACATTTGTTTTCCCAAAACAAATAGCAACTTTAAAAAAAAGAATTTTTAGCTAAAATGTTTTAAAATTTACTGTTCGTTGGTACTTTGACACAAAGAGTCACAGTCAGTATAAAATCAACGTGACTCTGACTCATTTTGTTTAGATGATTTGTGCGTTAAGATATAAAAAGGGTCACAGTTACGAGCATAGATGTTTTTGGTCGGGTCCGCCAGAGTGGTGTCCACCCCCAGGTGGAAGGCCAAAATTTTTTATGGGGAGGGGTCCAGGGGGTCTGCTTTGGCTTTTTAGGGGGGTCGACTCGGGTGCGAGATTTCTAATTTA